>PITA01002469.1:0-160594 GCA_004023965.1 Spilogale gracilis
CAGGAGTCCATCTTTCAACTGTGAGATCATGACCTGAACTGAAATCAAGAGTCGGGTGCTTAACCAACTGAGCCACCCAGGCACACCTTCACTCACTTTAATATATTCCAGCTTCTTCTTTCTTTAAAACTTTCTTCTCTTATCTTCTAGTATACTTATGTCTTGCTTTTTTACTTCTCTAGATGGTTCTTCTCAAAATCTTCATTTTATACTCTCTATGCTCAGTTTCATAAAGTTAACCTTCAGCACTCTTCTCAGTCTGTATTTTCTCCTTCAAGGGCCCCATTGGCTTTAGCTACCACCTTTATTGTCCATTTTCCAAACCTTCCTCTCTTGCACATATTTATATCCTGAATTTTGAACTCATATTTTCAGCTCCTATAGAAATCTCCTGTTGTGTTTCCTACAGTTGCCTCAAACTCAATAGTGCAAAATGAAGCATACCTGATCATTGTTTCTCTTCTTCTATTTTCTTTCTCAGTGGATGGATTGCCATTCACCCAGTCCTGAGATGTATCTGCTAATTTATTACCAGAGTTGGAACTAAGGTAACCATGATTATCCTAAGATGAATAGTGGTAAAAACTTAGATGCTCAACATCGTGTTATAGAATAAGCATGAGCTAGGCTATGGGCAAAAGCATATTCCCATCTCAGTTATACCATGTACTAAGTGACCTTCTACAATTATGTAACTTCTTGGAAACTTTGTTCCCTTATCATTATATCTAGGATGATTCCACCTTGTTCAAAATGACAACATGAATGTGAAATAACAAATAGATCTGTAATTCTGTTAGTACAATATAAATGCTCAAAGAAAAAGTACTTCCCTCTCTTCTCTCCTCCTTTTTCTTTTTAACACTTATAACATGACCTTGTGTGAACTTGTAATAAGGAAGGTAAATATAGACATACAGACATGAGTATAACTAGATCTTTAGTTTAGCCATGTTAAGTGTGCATATGTGTGTGCGGTGGGGAAGGGAGGGAGAGCATGTAAACAAATTATTCAACAAAATGTGACACAAAACTATGTGTTAGTTCAAATTCAAACTCCTATTCATTCGAGGTTTCTTGAATCTTATAAATAAGTCAGGGTTATAAAAAGCAGACATTCAGTTAAGTGTTAACACTCTCAGGTAATACTCCTGGATTATTTTCTTTATCAGCCATTATATATCCACTTCCACTTACCAAAATCTGTCACATCAAAAGTAATTAAATAAATAATGGATATAGGTTGTTGCTTTGAACTGACTTATGGAAATAGTCGCTGAATCTTTTGTGGTCATAAGCAAATTCTCTCATCCTCATGGAAATAGTAGTTCCAGAAAGTTTTAAAGAGATTATATAATATAATAGAGATTATTCTTAGCACAGTGAATGGCACACAGTAAGCACTTAACAGAGTACAACCATTATTGTTGGTGTTATAATAATTATCCTCAGTCTGAGATAGAATATACTCATTTTATTTATTTATTTATTTATTTATTTATTTATTTATTTATTTATTTATTTATTTAGTTGCTGAATTCATTCATCCTTTCTTGGTTTCTTTCATTGGGATAAAGCTAATGTATCCTGCTCCCTTACTATGTTACTTGGATGAAGTAATTGCATCCCAGCTTCCTGCAGTAGCCATGACGGGAGCTTGAGATAGGATTTTAGTCAGAACTATTGAAAGGAAACTGTCTGTCTCTGGTTTATGAGAATAGGGACACTTCAGATGGTTGTTGTTAGTGTGATGTGACTTAATCTTCCGTTTTGCCCATTGTCATGTAGATAACATAACAATAAACATGACACCACAGGAGAGGAAAATATATACCTCTCTAGTTCTCCTTTTCTTTGTCCCAGCCAGCCCCTCATTTATTTGACAGGGAAGGACAATTATCCTTCCCTCTAATCTCTGTAGCTTGTGTTGCTTATTTATTATTTTAATTGGCAGTGAATCCTGGGGACAAAGCATATCTCAGGCAATCAGGCATTACTTTATATAGCACTTGGAAGGCATAGGACATTGTGCCAAATGGTGAGCTGGTTTCATTAATGACAATAAAAGTTACTCCTGCAACCCTTTATATCTAAATATTTCTCCCAGATGTTTTGCAATCATTGTGTTAACAGACCTCTGCTAGAGCAGTGTGAGCAGACAAACTAGCCATAAGGATGGTAGAGAAGCTCTTTAGGGAAATGCCTAAAAATGTCTTCATTTTCAGTTTCACCAACCAATGGGATCTCCCAAAGGAAAATGTGAAACTCTCCAGCTGTCGGTGCTATATTAGAATCCATCATTGCATTCTGGACAGCAGGAATAGCTAGAAGGCATGGACAAATCTGGAGGACTTTAAAAAGAGAAACAAAAATGAACAGCCCAGAGGAAGAAGGGATTAGTTAAACCAAAAGCAAACTGTGAATCCACTTCCCTAGAGTAAGGCAACTTGGGACAGTGCCTTCTGCCTCATTCTTTGAAACAAATATAGAGTAAATCACTGTGTCTGTCCATGTAGAGCAAAGAGCCTGGAGGAGAGAATGCATCTTCCAGAAATGGCTCTCATCACCTAGATTCATGCTTCTCAAACTAGAGTAGGCTTACTCCTGGGAACTCAAGACAGAGAACTAGGGGTATATGATGTGCAAAAGAGTGATATTATATGTATAATATACATCTGTTGTACATACATTGTAATATTATACACAATAACTTAATCCTCATATTAAACTAGTAAAGTCGATTTTTTTTTCTTTCATACATCTCTACTGATGAGGGAAGTGAAGCTCAAAATGTTATAAATAACTTGCTCAAGGATATACATCTGGTAAATGGAAAATTGGGATTCGAACCTACACTGCATGATCACAAAGCCTGATTCTTTACCTCCTTGGCTGAATTGGTTTTAATCAGTAATAACTAATTTAAAACATAATTATAAACATAAGTTGAACCTCTGATTCAAAATCTAAGCTCTAAGAGGGGCTGCTTCTCTCCTCCCAAACATGACCGGTCATACTATCTTTGACCTATGTGCTTTAGGAACCCATAACAGTGACTAGCACCCTTAGACATGTATGCTGAGAGAAGAGGACTTGAATTGCCTCATCAAGTCCTATACATAATGAGTGCAGGAAATAGAAGAGAGATAAAGGCAGCCGAGGGCAATGCCTGCCCTTTAAAGCCACATTGACCTATGACCCCTAGTCAACATGTGGACTTTCAAGTGTTAGGCTAGAAATTTCTTCTTTCTTCCCTTGGAAAAATAGGGAGCAAAGGATGAAAGGCAGCGCACAGACTGAAGGCAACCCCTACTGCCTCCATTCCCCCATGTGGCTTGTGGCTTGGTCTGTGCTCAGTTAAGTAGGCACTCCTATGATGGATCACTCAGAGATGGATCACTGGAGTTTCAGGGAAACCCTGTCTCTGTCTCTCCATAGCTGCCTGTAAGGTCTAATCATTGTTCTGTACCTTTCTTTGACTAGTGAAATAGAGGGTTTAACTGAAGATTTCAGAAGTCTCTTAAGTGGCTCAGGACAATAATTAACTTCAAAGCCACTTGGTAAATTAAGCCAAACTTCATATCCCCTTATTTTAAGTCCCATCTTCTCCAGACTAATTCACCTCAATAGCCCAAATGTTACAATGCTTTGTTATGAACACCCCCTTGTCTCCTTTAATAAATTGTTAAAAGAAAAGAAACAGGAATATAAATATTAAATTTACCTTACCCTCTACCCCTGCAGCAGTTGGAACCTCAAACTCTCTTCTTAATTATTTCTCTCATTTCCTCTAAAAGCACCCTCATTTCTGGCCAGCCTGAGGCATGTCTTCATCAACTTTATCATCGGTTATGTTCTCCCTGGAGAAGGTATCTCTAGTTATTTCACTTAGAATGTTGAAAACTGAAACACTTAGTTTCTCATGTGTTCATTTTCCCCAAGTTTAGTGATTCTACAATCATACGACTGTAAAGCCACACCATTCCCTTGCCCACAAAATTTAGTACAATGTATAGCTATAGATATTCCTAAGCAAAGGCAATATTTATCTTATGATTATCTAAATCTGATGATATCTAGCAAAATCAAAATAAAGAGTGCAGGAGGGAAAAAAAAAAAAACTAATTATTTCTTGTTTCACTTTACCAAGATGTCATCGAATACATGTAAGTTTTCTCAGGCCACAGTGGTGTATCATCTTCAAAACAGTCATTGCAGTGACAATGGGCTTCTATTAGACTTTTCAGAAACCCTTGTAAGTGCTGAAGTATTTCTCTAAGTATTTCCAAATCTGTGCCCTTGGAGCTCAAATAATAGAAATGTTATTTGCTATATGTTCCTCCCCAAACTTTGCTGCCTACTAATTTATGGTTCTTGTTTAATCCCCCAAACATTTTTCTACCTTCATATTTCAATGATAGCACAAAAATTCCATTATTTCTGTTCAGCCTGTACTCTACTTTCTCTGGATGAGTTCCTTTAGATCTAGTTGAGAAACAAGATGGAAGAGTGATGGGGTGAGGAAAATCGTGAAAGCAAAGCAAACAAACAAAAATCACAATAAACAGTGAATCTGTGGGACCTCCCCCTTGTTTTAGCACAAGCAACCCATGGGCCATAATTCTCACATACCAGTGGCCTGCTGCTTTATATAGCCTGAAAGCCTAGCCTGCTTCCATGGATTAGAAACATGATAGAGCGTGGAATGACAAGCTAGGATAATAGAGCTCTTCCAGAGTCAATGTTTGAAAATTCTGTAACCAATGGACATGTAACTTGCCTCCACAAGGACAGCTGTCCTTGATCCAAAGTCTGTAAGGGAACTTCCTTTTTTTCTCCTGTTCTTCTGACTACCACTTCTGTCCAGTCATACTAAATATAGCAACTTAGTTTCTCAGTGTCATAGTTTGTTCTGAATCCCTCTGGAACCTCTACTTATATTTTAGGTCAGTATTTTCAAGTTTCTCTCTACTTCACTTTTCTATATATCAGGGCCTTGGTATTGTGAGGAGGTACCTAGTCAAAGTATCCCAATCATTGCTCCAAACTATCCATGAAAGAGATGGATAGAAAGGAAGGGTATATTTGCTCTCCAAACTTAGGGCCAGACTGGCTTAGGATATAAATGCACAGCCGGTCAATTGCTTTAAGGCAAGTTTATTTAGTAATGAAAGAGGAAAGCAGATCTGGAAACATGACTTCCTTGCTTCTTAATCAATTAACACATCATCCACCTCCTTAGGAAGGAAGAGGGAACCAGAAAAGAACATGGCAATGGCACTATGGTTTAGGTTTGCTGAGATTTATTGACCCTAGGAAGAAAGGAATTAGAAGAGGAGGACCTTGATCACTAATAATGGATGTCACCCAGTTAATGCCTTGAACTCTGAAAATCCAGTTTGGATTTCTTTTTCCTTTGAGGAGGATAAAAGTGTGGGTGCAGAGGTAGGCAGAAGAACTGAAGCTTTTTCCTGTCTCAACCTATAAGGTACTGGGAGAGAAAGGATGTGAGAACTATACTGAGTGTTATCCGTTGTGACATGGTGACTACTATATAGAGGGAGAGATAATAACCCTTAACAATGGAAGGGATGAACCACCCAATGGCCTAGGGCTTTCCATTACAGTGTCAAACTCAGTAAAGTTAATAGCTGTTTGAACCAATTCATGATTTAGTGGAGTAACACTTGACAAGTCAAACTTGACTAAAGAAGCCCATAGCTGATTTAAATGATATCAAATAATAAATCAATAATTTATTGAGTGCTTACCCTATACTAGATAATGGGGGATAACCTTTCATATATTACTTAATTAATGAGCTTAAGGGTCACAGTAATTCTAGGCATCATGTCTGTTTTACAGAGAAGTACATTAAGGATTAGAAGTGTTGAGAAATTTGACCAAGAACACTGAGTTTGTAAATGAAAACTTAGGTATGCATGCAGACTCACATTTGACTGACCACAAAGGCTATTTGACAGTCTGTATTTCTAGGTTTCCTGACTCTTAAGATCATTTGGAAATTAAAATATTTAATATCTGGATCTTTAAATATTGACTCCATTTTCTCTCAAGCACTGAATGTAGGCAAATAAACATTATTGTGGGCAGTGTTTGGCCTATAAGGTTGCTCTTGAAACTTCTGCTGAGTATAATAACTTAAAGTTTATAGTAAGAACTTAAACATATAAGTTCAGGAGGCAGGTTAAGAATACAGAGATAGAGACTAGTTTCATGTTTTATGTGATCCCATATGGCATTCTCTTGTAGTTCATTATAAATATTCATTGTTTGCATTTTATGTGACTGGCACTATGCTAGAAACTGAGAATACAATCATAAATAAGAAATAAGATTTCTTTCCTCATGAGAAAACGATAAAATAAGGGGTAAATAAAATTTAGTACACTATGGATTATATAATAAGGAGAGGGAAAGGTTCTAAGGGAGGACAGAGGAGTAGCCAAGTCTTGAACAGTCATTACTGGGATTATTGGTATCTAGCTTGAGGTATAAGAGAATTCAGCTCATACAGACTTGCCCAAACATGAGACCATTGTACCTTCTAGAATAAAATAAAAGGTTAAATGAGAAGAGCCATGGCAGGAGAGCTAGGGAAGACACCAAGTCCTGAAGGGTCTGAAAACCACACCGAGTCCATACTGAGTATGGTCTCTCACCAGAAGACAGTGAGGAATAAGATTTTTTAGGGGAACATCACAATTACATTGCAATTTAGAGTCACCTATCTAGCCACAAAATGGAGAAACTGGATTGGAGACATCAAGGCTAAAACCCGGCAGAGCAAATAAAAGGGCAAAAGGAAAGCAGCAGATAATGTGCCCTATACGGGTAGCTTCATTAATGGTGAACCTACCCTGACAGGGAAGAACAGTTACTTTGATGAAAGTGACTTAGGAAGAATACTACCTCAAGGCTTCAAGGGATTGGTGGAGAGAGGTACACTGAAAGGAAATGTTGAAGGAGGGAGAGATGTGTCAAGTCCCCACCCCCGGCGAAACTCTCCATAGTACAGAGAGGGAGAAAAGCCGAACAGCTGGGTTGATTCAGAATTGGGGTTTAATTATGCTGGTGAATGCCTGAAACAGCGTTGCCTTAAGTATTAAGATGCACAGAAAACAAATATAAGGACCACTAGAGACTGGAGAGCTGACTTCCAGGTTCCGGTTCCGGTTGGGCGGGTGAGAAGGGAACCCAGAGCTCAGAAGTCCTCTTTCCTGTTGCCTACACACACAGACACAAAAGCAAAACAAACAAATTCAGCAAGCTACCTAGGTCTGTCAAAGGAATCACAGGGCCACCCCCAGGAGGAGAGACAGAGGAGTGCGTGGACACAAACCAGAAACCTCCAGGGAACCAGTAGAGGGTAGGAAACCCGAACTGTACCCGGGACTTGCTGAAGGCTCTGTGTGCGAGCTCAAGAGGTAAACCGTGCAAGGGGTTGGGGTGCCTGGGTGGCTCAGTTGGTGGGGCGACTGCCTTAGGCTCAGGTCATGATCCTGGAGACCTGGGATCCAGCCCCGCATGGGGCTCCCTACTCGGCAGGGGCCGACTTCTCCCTCTCACTCCCCTTGCTTGTGTTCCTTCTCTCGCTGTGTTTCTGTCGAATGGGAATTAAAACAAAAAAGTCCAAGGGGACCGAGTCAAGGGAGAACACACACTCTAGTGAGTTTTACCTCCAGGTTCTCACGGTGTTGATCCCAACAGAAGTCCCTGCGAGCTGCTGAGAGGGTGGGGGCAGGGCAGCGAACCTAAAAGCCATTTCAAAACACAGCTGGAGTGTACTTGGTTTAAAGAGGCTTGCCCTCTCTGACGGAGGCATAGTACTCCACGCTTTAGGTGTCCCCAGTACCCACCACCAGGCTCTCCCATCCCTCCACCCCCCTCCCTCCAAGTCCCTCAGTTTGTTTCTGTGTTCAAAATCTCTGTTGTTTCATTTCCCTCCCTAGATTACCCTAGTTCCCATTTGCTTTCCTTCTGCCACTGTCCTCCAGTTTGCCCCTCATGCACTGCAAGTAAGTGAAACCATGCGATACTTGACTTTCTCTTCTTGGCTTATTTCACTCAGCATAATCTCTTCCAGTCCAGTCCATGTTGCTACAAAAGTTGGGTATTCATCCTTTCTGACGGGGACACCTAAAGCGTGGAGCACTGGGTGTGGGGAATGGGGAATGAATCTTGAAACACTGGAAAAAAAAATTTAGTAACAATAAAATAAATAAATAAATAAATAAATAAATAAATAAATAAATAGGCTTGCCCTCAAGGGAAACTACTTGACTTGAGCCTAGCTCAGTGGGGGTTTACTTTTCTGTAACCCACCTGGAGGCAGAGAATTCCAGTTCCACTTTCCTTTAACTTTCTTATCTCACCTAAGTGGTGGGGGTACGGGGTGGGGAGAGAGGGGAGCTCTGCAAATAAAACTGAGAAGCCCTCATGATGAGACTGAAGACTGCCTGTCTAAATAAGATTGATGGTCCGGAGACCCGAATGAATCTAGCGAGAAAGCTGAACTTTTAGAAGTTTGTGGTTAAAGCGAAGGATACTTGAATGTAAGATTTCAGAGGCACACCAATGGCCTGGGTACTCCCTGCTCCGGTCACAGAATCTGTCAGAAGGGCCTGAAAGACAAAGCAAGCTTAGAAAAGAAATGAAATAGGTGATCTGCAAAGCGTTCAGGCGAGTTTGAATGGCTTAGTGGCCAAATAAAATACAGATGTATTTAAAGGTAACACTGCAAAATAATGAAGCTTACCAAATGTCTGTTAGTCTGTTCATGGTAGATATTCAGAAACTTTCTCAAAGAGTTATCATATTCATAAAGGTCATGCCATATATTCAGACATCAGCACAGCAAAAATCAGAGATAGAATTGCTTTATAGGTAGTTCAGGTTTATGAGAAAGCTCCAAGGCTTTATTGTCTTGGGGACCAGAATTAATCTGGTGATGCTGTTGTTTGTGGTTTATCTCAGGGTACAGCGTTATTTTGTCTGTTTGTTGTTGCTGGTTTTTTATCCCCTGACTGCCTGTGTGAAATAGTTCTGTGGGAAACAGGGCAAAGTGTCAGGTTTCTATTTGTTATTATTTTTTAATTTGGTCAGTCTTCCAGTACAAAACTAAAAATTACAATAATTATCAATTCTTATCCCACCCTAACTGATCCTAAGGAACCTGCAGTTATCTGCACTCTACCTTATCCCCCCCATAAAAATAGTGAGAAACAGTTGTGCTTGTCAATGGCTCTATCCTTATATATTATAAAGGTTTGGAAATCATTATTCCTTTTTTTTTTTTGGTCTAGGAAATAGCCTCTTAAAAGAAATGAGTAACATTTTAATACTCTGAATATAACTTAGGCTATTGTGTAGTGAGACTGTGAAACACTTCAAACATTTTGCTGTAGAAAATAACAAAAACTAGACTGCCAAACAAAAAAATTAAAAATCACAGGTCTGTAGTTTTCTAATATATTTCTCATTCACTTATTTGAAAGAGAAACATTCCCTACTGTGTAAGAACATGCATGGGTTTGGGGACAGTTATTTGCTACTTCAGAGTTAGGCTTTTCTGTTATTAAAATAATGACCTTATAATCAAGGTTTTGTGTGTGTGTATGGAATTGTACGTATTTTATATAGTTTATGGAGCGCCCAGAAAAAAAATGTAAACTCAGTAGATATTAGCTATTATAGTGTCTGCAGTCTACTATGATAGCTACAAAATGGAGGATATATGCCCACCACCTACAATGACGGGGAAGAGATTTTGTGTAATGTTACCTAAATTCAACTTATATTCATTATGGAATTAAAACCTATAATATGATAATATAAATGAGAGCTAAGGATCACATGTAATATAAATTATGAGCATTTATAATGGAGGAAATATAATCAGTGACAGTGATAGAGCAGAGAAAGAAGGATAAAAGGTAAAAAATTTAAAAAAAGAGGTGACTGTTTTTAGTATCTTCAGGTGAAAGCTGGCCGTGATACAGACAGGAACCAATAATGGAGACAGCTGGAGATAAGCAGATACAGAAGAGAGGGATGGAGGCAGGTGGAGAGTTCCACCTGTAGGTTATTAATGTGGGTGGGGATAAATGTGAAGAAAGAAATTAGATTTTCTGGGTAGGACAACAAATAGAGAAAGCAAAGGCCGGAAAACTGAAGGAAAGTCCTGAAAAGACCCAGTGGCATGAGAAGGACCAGTGAATGCTCATTAAAAGAAGGTTAGACGGGTGAGTTGAAAGTTTGAAAGCTTAGGTATGTAAATGAGTAAGAATCATTCAGTTCTTAAAAGGGGAGAAAGAGAATATGCGAATATGCACATAGGTTAAAGCAGTCACATTTTCGTCCTCTTAGTAAATATTTGTTATGAGGGTACCATGATCATCTTTCACGAGTAGCAGCTTATGTAATACTTTCTACTTGGAAAGTGGTTTCTCTCTCTTACTGTGATCACTATTGGGGATAAGCCAACCCTTCTACCCATTTCAACTTTTTTTTTTTTTTTTTTTAAAGATTTTATTTATTTGATAGAGAGAAACACAGCCAGAGAGGGAACACAAGCAGGGGGAGTTATAGAGGGAGAAGCAGGCTTCCTGCCGAGCAGGCAGCCTGATGTGGGACTCGATCCCAGGTCTCCGGGATCATGACCTGAGCTGAAGACAGTCGCTTAACCAACTGAGCCACCCAGGTGCCCCCCCCCCCTTTTTTTAAGATTTTACTTATTAGAGAGAAACACAGCTAGAGAGGGAATACAAGCAAGAGGAGTGAGAAAGGGAGAAGCAAGCCTCCCGCCGAACAGGGGAGCCCAATGTGATGTGGGGCTCCATGCTGGTACTCCGGGATCATGACCGGAGCTGAAGGCAGAGGCCTAACGGCTGAGGCATCCAGGTGCCCCCCATTTCAACTTCTTTAGAATGCATCACTTCTGCATACTCATTGTACTGGTTCTTACTTTAATCTAAATTGCCATGTACACCTCATTATTCTTGAGCACCCTCCATGAGCCTGGCCTTTTGTTGAGTTCTAGATGTACAGAAATGCCCTCAAAGATTTTACAGTCCAGTGTAGTACTCTGAAATACTGGCAAATAAGTGTAATGAACACTTGAATGTATGGTGGACATCTATTATATAAAAAGGCATAAAGGAAAGATGATGAATTTTTCATGAAGATTGTCAAGCAAAGGCATTAGAAGGAGGGCGATGCTCCCCATGTTTTAAGAAATAAGGATTAAACTAATGTAATGAGTGGAGTACAAAACCACAGCAGAGGCGTTATGTGGAGCAGAGTTTAAGAGGTCTTCTGAGTATATGTGAATGTCTATCTTTTCTAGCATGTTGAGGGATCACTGAGGGCAAGATATAAAATGTACATACATATATATGTCTCCTAGAAATTCTTTCAACTAATTCCCTTGCCTTAGTTCAATGTCTTACTACGTGTAGGTACTTCATCATTATTTGTTAGAAGTATGTACAAATGACAGCATGGCTTTGCCAGCTGCTGCATATTGTAAAAATAAGAAATGTGCTTTCTTCTAAGTGAACAGTGACTGCCAAATTCTCCTTGCTGTATGTTTGTTAAGCTGCAATAATAACTAGGAACTCCTGCCAGCACCAGAATATCATATAAATCAATGCTCAAAAGCAATATTATTGTACATCATCTTGCTTCTTGGCTTTTATTTCAGGGCTCCTGAAGTCTGGTTACAAATAGATCATTTATATTCACACATTTATTTTTTTATAGTTTTTATAATGAAAACTAGATTTCTACCATTGCTATATATGTACTCAGTTTTTATAAGCAAGGCCATGTAGAAGATGAGTTGCTCCAAGTTGTAATGCAAATTGCTTGGTGCACTAAAAAGGCATTGCTTTTCCCCCATATATGTATTTTATTTGCATTTTAAGACTCCACTAAAACTCTATTAACCATCGTTCTCTTATCTTAGTAATTTTCTCATCTTGGAGTTTTGGGGGGACAAAGTAGAAACACTTATTTCTTTAGTGTTATTAATATTTTAATAACTTTTATGGAAAACCATTTAATAAATAATATTGTTACAAGAGTAACAAAAACAAAAAAATAAAATAAAAATAATAAAAGGAAGGAAGGAAGTGGGGAGCATCCAGAATCGCACTCCTCTAATAAACCAACTGTTTTCACTTACAATGGTTATTTTTAGACTTCAGATGCATTCATTGGTAAAGAACAACTGTGGAATTAGTTTTATGTGTGTATAACAGTTTTATCTTTTCTATAATAAAACTATCTTTTTGGGAATATTGAATTGAGCTCAGATGGTTCCCAAGCGTCATCTACTGTGAATTTTCTCCATCCCAACTCTTAGGCTCCTCCCAGAGGCCTGGTCTCTAGGACAATATTGTGAAGGATTACATTAACCAACAACCTTGGATAGCTCAGTAACATGTTACCTTTTAAGGGCAACCAAGTAGAAACAGGTTCTATTGAAATGAAGAGAGAAGGGTGACTATCTCAAGGGAGAGCCACTGGTTAAGGGAGAAGAAACTGCATTGTTACTGTCTGGATTGATTCTAGACCCCACTACCTACACATTGTGAGGTTTGGGAAATTACTTAACTTTGTTGACCTGTATTTTTTTTTTCTATCTATAAAATATATATAGTTATAACACTTAGAGACTTGAGTAGTAAATGAATGTGTAAATTGCTAGGCATAAAATAAATACTTAATGAATATTAGCTCATTTTTTCCTTTCTAAATATAAACCATATTCAACCTCTTCCGAACACCAATCGTGCTAGTTTATGTGAGAAGAGAAATATCAACCAGGTGTAGAATGTTGTATGGATGTACAAAATGTGGAATCTGGAGGGAGTTGACCATTGAATGGATCCTCAGGTAGGAATGGATTCCTTCTGGTTGCAACCTGCTTCTGCATAGCCATAAACAGTTCCATTTGGTCTGAGCTATGCTGAAGCCTGGCTGAACCTATTTTTATGTACATCTCAAATTATTACGAAATTCTCTCTTCATAGTATCAGGAAAGTAAGCCTGGCTTAGGCAAAGAAGTATTTGGGTTCAAATTTCAGCCCTTTATCTTACTAGCTCAGTGACTGAAATGTAGTTCCCCTTCTCTGAACCTTATTTTAATAATGTAGTAAGAGTTACCTTAGACAATCTCTCCAGTTCCTACAAGTGCTACATTTTTATGTTGATCGACCCATGCCCATAATCCCAGGAATATGAACTGAATCAAAAGAAACCAAATTGGAGACAAATATAAATGAAGCTGTGTTTCTTTGGAACTTAAAGATACCATCATTAATTACCAGGTAGGTAGTAAAAGATGTTGAAAAATATTATTTTCTGATTCTGAAATTTCCATATTTTATATTCATTCTTTCAATAAAAATTTAGTAAATTTCTTCTGTATATCTAACAGTGTACTGGGTTCTAGGAATGTAGACATAAGGTTAGGATTCCTGATCTTTAGGTTATGGTGACACACACATGTAAACAAATAATTGCAATATAGTGTGACAGCTCTGTATAGTATGTACAGAAAGGATCATGGACATACAGAAGCAGAAGCTTTTAATGAAATGGTGATACAGAAAAAGAATGGGCTTTGAAGTCACATAAATTTTTATTCAGCCATTTCTTTTTTTTTTTTTTAAGATTTTATTTTCTTTATTTGACAGAGAGAAACACAGCCAGAGAGGGAACACAAGCAAGGAGAGTGAGAGAGGGAGAAGCAGGCTTCCTGCCGAGCAGGCAGCCTGATGCAGGGCTTGATCCCAGGACTCCGGGGATCATGACCTGAGCTGAAGGCAGAGGCTTAACCAGGCTCCCCATGAAGATGTATTTTCATCCTAGATAGTGGTTCCCTGTTACTGGAGAGCATTCATGGAAAAGATATGGCAGAAGAGTTTGTACAAAGAATTTGCTTTCAGGCAGGGATTTTCCCTCTCAAGCTGTCTTGTAGACAAGCATTGACAGATGATTCATATTCCTCTTAAATGCATGTTTCTATGATTATTCTGGTATTAATGTAGTGGATGTGTTAGGGGCTGGGACAAGGGGGAGGGTCATAGAAGTTGTTCCTTGCTCTTTCAGTAATGTGTGTTTGTGTGAGTGTGGAGGAGAGGGCAGAGATAGATACAGAAATAATATAGATGGGGCGCCTGGGTGGCTCAGTTGGTTGTACGACTGCCTTTGGCTCAGGTCATGATCCCGGAGACCTCGGATTGAGTCCCACATCGGGCTCCCTGCCTGGCGGGAAGCCTGCTTCTCCCTCTCGCTCCCCCTGCTTGTGTTCCCTCTCTGGCTGTGCTTCTCTCTGTCAAATAAATAAAATCTTAAAAAAAAAAAATAATATAGATGAAGTGAAGAAAGATAAACATAAACAAGGTAATATTTTTGGAAGGATGGAGTTTGGGATATGAGTACAGGACTGGAGTTCTGAAACCTATTGCAGGATTTTGAAGGAATTTAGGGATATAAATTTGTTGTACCAAAAATTGACAGCTCCATGCCTTTATTTACATTTAGAAATAGTAATTTGGGATAAAAGAGAGGAAATCAAACAATATGCCTAAAAGTAAATGACATGGTTTAGTAAATAAGATGCAGAGAGGACCAAGTTATCTTTTTTGATGATGAACTATCTACTTAATCACTTACAAAGGCACTTTTACATTTCAAAGTTAAGCATTAAATATGAAAATTCTCTCTTATTTGAATAAATGTTTCTGAAAGTGAGTTTTGAAGAACACTTGCTCCTTGGATGGAAAATGGGTGTGCTTAACAGAAAAAACAAAAGTGTTTCCTTTGTCAAAGACGTTTGGGGATCATTTTAGACCTCTTTTATACAGTCTTCTGTGAACTTTAGTATATTATACGCTGCATTCGGAATTACCAAACTGGCAGTATTCCTTGTGTGTTGAACAACAGGCTCTGCCCTCATCTCACCTAGCCCCAGCATTGTAGGTCTTATATTTAAGCTACAGACTTTAGGAAGTGCTGTATTGTTGAGTTTTGTTTTTTTTGATTGTGTATATGATGATAAAAAGATAGACGAAGGTTTATGATAAAAAGCATCTTATTCCCAGCCCTAGACTGAGAGGCAGACTCTTATTTTTTTGCTTTTTAATTATTATGGTGGCTTTTTCTGTAACTCTAGATAGTATATCTTGTTAGCTTAATTTATCAACTTTAAATAGTACTTATTGACTCTCAAAGATCAGTTTTCGGCTTTCATGCTTGATTGCTATTCTCTCCCTCTACTAATAACAATGTATATTTATATTACTGTTTTACCTTGTTTATTGATTGCCATTACAATCCAAATAATTTTATATCCTTATTTTATTCTCAGCTTTTGATATTATCTCAATATTATTTTCCTTCTGCTTTCTGAGACTCAGCATCTGACAGCTCTATTTTTATGTTTGTATGATTACAATTCTTAATATTTGTCTTTTGAAGCCACACTCAAGTTTTTGTGGGTTTGTGCATAGTTTAAATCTAAAAGCTGAAAACCAGTACACAACATTTGTATTATAATGATTAAATAAATATTGTCCAGTGTTAGACCAAAAATGAATTTCCTTTTCTGTGAATCCGGTGTCAAAACCTTGAGCCACATAAAGGACAATGCTCCTAGATACATAATCAAATTAATCTCTTTCTTGCACTCTGTCATATACCTAAAATCCATCAATATTTTAAGTTGTTTCATGTTTGGTCCATTGTATTCTTGCATCATGATTTTTTTTTTCTTTTTTTTTTTGAGTTTCTAATCTCTTTTTTCCCCTGGAATTTCTTTTATACTCCTTTATCAATCTGGACTAGTGCTTTTCTCACAGTTGCCATCCAGCCTTAATCCTAAGACTTCCCTGGACTACTCCACTAGACTAGATTTACCACTTCCCAGATTTCATGTTTTATTTACTCTTCTTGTTTTGATACAGTTGATAGAGTGTATCCTAAAGTAACCTTTCCAAAAATAGTGGGTGGAATGTAAATTTTCTGAATACTTTTGTGTTTAACAATACCCTGATTTCTTATCATGCTTTACTGATATTTTTGTCATATTTCATACACTAGATAAAAAATCTTTTATTAAAAATATTAAAGGCATTGCCTTTGTTTTCTAGCTCCTAATACTACTATTTAGAAGGTGATACCAGTGTCATTCTTATTTGTTTATATGGCAATTTTCTTCCTTCTCTCTGGAAACATTGGTTTCTGTGTTTTGACGTTTACAAGGATGAAGGTAGTTTTTTATCCCCATTATTTTTATTATTCATGTGTAGGATATTGAGTGGTCCTGTTAGTCTGATAGCTTATGTCTTTCTTCAACCACAAAGAAATACTCTTCCTTTTTTTTAATGGTTTTCCTTCTATGTTCAATATTCTTCCAAGGAATCCTACTGGTAGCATTTTTGATCTCTCAGTTTAAGCTTCATTATCTCTTCCCTTTCCTCTTCTTTCACGTCTATTTATTTTTATTGCTATTGTTATATATTCTGAGAGAGTTCCTCATGTTTATATTTCTGACCCACTACTGATATTTTTTAAATGTTTATAATCGTATCTTTAAACTCTAGGAATAATTTCTTGTACTCTGCTTTTTTTCCCTTCATCACATCAAGTGACGGATAAAGTATCTCCTCAAATCCCTCTGGATATTACAGGTCTCTTAAGTTATTTTATGTTCCTGAATTATCTCTTTTTTTCAGAATTAATATTTCTCTTTTCAACTTTTTGGGTCATTGTCTTCTATCTTCTATGAAGAAGGTTAGTTAATTAGAAATCCTGAAAGAAAAATCTATACGATTCTTTCTGGTTTTCCAGCTTTAGGACTCACTCTTTTGAAGGAGTATTGCCATGGCCAACATAATTGGAAGCATTCTGTGGGCTTGTAGCTCCATTAACTGATCTAGAGAAGCTGTTTCAAATAAGAGGTAAAAGTAGTTGAAAACATTGATGAAGTGGAGTGCCTGGGCAGCTCAGTCCATTAAGTTTTTGACTCATGGTTTTGGCTCAGGTCATGATCTGGTTGGTCCTCAGATGGAGCCCCGTGTCAGGCTCCCCGATCAGTTCAGAGTCAGCTTGGGATTCTCTCTCCTATCGCCTCTCCTGCTCCCCAATTGCTCTATCCTCGCTGCCCCTGCACTTGCTAGCATGTAGGCTCTCTCTAAAATAAATAAATAAAATATTTTTAAAAAAGGAAAGCATTGATGAAGAACATGAAATTACTGATTTTATAAACCATGTGCATTACACTGGTACAGGGAAGCAAGTGGAGTTAACACTCTGATTATGGAAAAAATCACAATGGAACAGGAAAGATGATAGAGTGACTGTCTTTTGCATCCGTAATATCTTACAAATAGTGCTATTATTGCCTTCACACTTTGATGTTATATTTATTGCTTTAATTATTTTATATCCCCTTTTCCTAAACTATCAATATCTTGACCCCACTGCATTATATTCATTCTTTAGTCACTAGTGTTTATCACACTTCAGGGCAGGTGGCACATACCCAGTGTTCGTTGACTGAATGGCTTTCTGAATAGCAAAGGAATGAAAACTCTTTTTTTTTTTTTTAGGATTTTATTTATTTATTTGACAGAGAGGGAGTCAGTGAGAGAGAGAATACAAACAGGAAGAGACAGAGGGAGAAGCAGGCTTCCCACTGAGTGGGGAACCCAGTGTGGGGCTACATCCCAAGATCTTGGGATGATGACATGAGTGGCAGGCAGACACTTAAAAATTGAGTCACCCAGGCCCCCCATGAAACAAGACTCTTGAGTTTCCCACTTGGTCAGGGAATTCACTTGTCAGTCTCCTCAGCAGAATATAAGGATAGGGGCGCCTGGGTGGCTCAGTCATTAAGTGGCTGCCTTCAGTTCAGGTCATGATCCTGGAGATCCGGGTTCAAGCCCCACATCAGGCTCTCTGCTCCACAGGAAGCCTGCTTCTCCCTCTCTCACTCCTCCTGCTCATCTTCCTTTTTCTGAATACTTTTGTGTTTCATAAAACTCAAATACTATAAGAAACGCCAATGCATGGGCACCTGGGTGGCTCTGGGTTAAAGCTCTGCCTTTGGCTCAGGTCATTATCTCAGGGTCCTGGGATCGAGGCCCGCATTGGGCTCTCTTCTTGGCAGGGAGCCTGCTTCCTCCTCTCTCTCTGTCAAATAAATAAATAAAATCTTAAAAACAAACAAACGCCAATGCATCATAAAAATCTGTGCTATAATACATGACTATTATTATCTTTATCCTCATCATAATTTCATCTTCACCATCATCATCATTATCATTGTCACTTTTAACATTTTAAATCAAGCAGGGACCTATTTCTATTTATTCAAATCTACCAATTTGATAATAGTTTCCAGGTTTGCCTGATTGATGCAAGTGCTTTTATTTTTTAACTTTTGAATATTTAATTTATTTGAGAGAGTGTGCGCATACACACTGAGCAAGGGGAGGGAGGGGCAGAGACAGAAGGAGAAGCAGACTCTCTGCTGAGCAAGGAGCCCCATGTGGGGCTCAGTCTCAGGAATCTGGGATCAAGACCTGAACATAAGTCAGACACTTAACCAACTGAACCACCCACGTGCCCCTATTTTTGAATTTTTAATCACTTAGGCAGAAAATGCTTGTTAGGTTTTCTGAAGAAAACATGGAATAAAATAATGTTAGTTTTTTTTTCTTTTTGTCTTCACAGAAACTCTACATGGCTTTAAGACAAAGCTGCATTTAGATGATTTTACAAATAGTGGTATAATTAACAAAAATAAAAATTTATATAGTTTTTCTTTTACTTTTCAAACTCTTTTTGCACAAATCTACAGTTTTAATTGTTATTATTGCTGTATAATGTAGTCAAGATATGTACTATTTCAATGTAAGTGATGAGGAAATTGAAAACATGAAAGGTTAAGTGATTTTGCTCCAGGTCAAAGGTAATCAGTAACAGTAATAATAACAACTCCAATTCAATACCCTAGTTTAGTATTTATTTTATTATATGATATCAACATGCATTCATACTCTAAGTTGGCCAATACTTTTGTTATTATCATTTACAGCAATAAAATTTTTCATCTTCTTTTAATAATAGGAGAGACAGAATATAGAGAAAATCCAATGTACTTGGCATCTTTCATCTCATGCACCAGCTGTTCTTAGTTCTAATTTGTAAAATGGTGTTAACTGGATCCCCAAATAATGAGGCTTTAATGACAGAATGGAATCGCTAATTCTTTTTCCTCAGCCAATTTTTCCTTAGCCAATGAACTAATTATTGAAGAGAACTTAGTTATATTTTCCCCAGTTCACTTTTAGACAATAATCAAAGAAGCAGGAAGAAACGTGATAGTGTCTAGGGACAGTTATTGCAAGTATTTTGCTTGCAGCTTAAACGACATTAAAAAAAAAGAAAAAGGCGAAGTGGTGGGAAATGGGTGTTACTTTCCACATGCAGAGCATTGCCTGACTCATATGGCCAAAGAGCAAAGTCATTTATGGGGAATCATTGTCTCCAGCAAGATCATTAAAGAAAATAAATGCTTCCAGACCAGATGGAAATGTTAGAGAGTTGAACCTAAATTAGGGAAACCATTGGCCACATGTGAATCCCAAGCTATATACATAAGCTTGATCTGATTAACTGCTTTGAAAATTGCCTTTACAGTGAAATTTAGAGCATGCAAGAAAAAAAAAGGATGGCTTTCAGAGGGTACTGAGAGTTTGGCTCTCAGAGTGGAAATGTGTGAGTTGTGTTAGACCACCCAACACAACCAGTCTCTTTCCTTATTAAAACAAAACAAAACAAAACAAAAACACAGTAATTACCTTTGTTGAAAGATTTTTATGGTTTAGGAAGTGCTAGATGCTTTGCATGCATTATATCAAATCTTAACAATAGTCTTAAATGATAAAACGAGGAAGCTGAGTCCTGTGAGTAATAATCATGATATTGGTAAGGAAAGTACTTACTTGAAAACTTAATAACTCGTGACCATCATTTTTTTGACCCTCAAAACAATCTTTTGCTGCAAGCGCTATCATTTTACCTCCATTTAGGTATAAGGGAACTGTAGCCAAAGAGATTGAGTAACTACCTCAACCTTATATTTGCCAGGAAGTCAGATTTTTAATCCAGGCAGTCTTGTTCTAGAGCCTATGTTACTAATCGTGCTAGACTGACAGAACTGAGGAATATGGGCTGTTTTATTTATCACATAGCAAAAACTCTGTAATAACTTGTATAAATAGATAAAGAAACTGAGATTTAATTAGGAAGAAGGAAAGAAGGAAAGAAAGAATTTGTTAAATGTTGCTCTGTGTCTATAAATGTAAATTTATGTCACATTGTTCCCAACAAATATATCACAAAGTCAGACCTAGTTCTGGCCCTATTGATCAATCTATGAACATTCTGAACGGTGGTAGTAAAGATTATCTGATAGGGGTCTAGAAAGGAAAGGATCCAGATAAGTCCTTCTTGGGGGATTATACATACAGATATGGCAGGGTGAGCCCTGGAAGGCAAATCATGTCTTTCCAGTTGGAAAACATACATGTCACACTTCTCTCTGCATTCATTTTATTTTATTTATTTATTTTTTTATTTTGTTATTCCAAAGATTCTGGTTAAATATTTTATATTTTATTTAAAAGTAACTTCAATTTGATAGAAAGGTTGCAAGAGTAGTATAAAGAATAACCAAATACTTTACTTAGAGCAACCTATTGTTAACATTTTGTTCCATTTACTGTACAATATGTGCACTCTCTCTTTCTTTTACCTTCATATATTATCTATGTACTTATGCATCTATTTGTGTGTGTGTGTGTGTGTGTGTGTGTGTGTGTGTATGTTGTGTGTGTGTTTGGTTTGCTATTTATTTCTGAATCATATGAGTAAATTGCATCTATCATAGTTCTTTAAGTCAAATGCTTATGTGTGTATTCTGGGATATTTCTTATGTAATCTAAAATAGTTATCAATTACATTAAATATTATACACTTTTCCTTATATATTATCTATATTTCACTGTTGTCAATTAACTCAGTAATGTCCTTTATGATGTGTTTTTTTTTTCCCTTCTATTACAGGATCAAGTTGAGGATTAATATTGTACTTAATTAGCATGCCTTTTTAGTCTTCTTTAATCTGGAAAATGTCCATGACTTTTTTTTTTTTATCTTATATGTCATTGATTTTTTTTTAAATAGCATTTCCCTCTTTTAAAATAGGGCATTCCTTTTTCCTATTCCTCCTCCTCCTCCCCCTCCTTCTCTTCTCCTAATATTTCCTCAGGATTAGATTCAGGTTATACATTTCCATCTGGAATACTAGATAGGTAATATTGTGAACCTCTCAAGAATATCACACCTAGAGGTATATCCATCTGCCACATTGATCAGTCAATCAAGACACTCTTATTTCTCACTGTTGTAGTTCCTTTTTTTCCCCTTTATTACCAATACGTAATCTTTGGAAGTATACTTTAAGACCATGGTATGAATGGCCTACTCCCTGATCCAAATTTCTCTATACGTTTAACATTGTTCAGTGATTCTTGCCTCAACCAGTAGTTACTGTGGTTGCTATAAAAAAACGATTTTCCTCACCATGAACCATGAAATCTAGTTGTGCTACATAACTACATGTGTAGATATGTATCTTATCTACATAAGATACATAACACAAGGCCAGCTGCGTTAGTCTGGTTCTCCTAGAAGCAGATGCCACAGTGGGATTAAACATGCAAACATTGTGTTAAGGGAAATGATTGTGATTGGAAATAGGAAAACTAGAGAAAGCTGGAAGTGCCACCAACTGAGCTGCAAGTGTGAGAGGAAGAGTGGGGCTGAGTGAAAGGTGTCTCGGATTACAGTACAGGCTCAAGTGGCATTAGCAAAGTCACTGAGGCATGAGCCAAAGGGGCCATCAGATGGGACTCATGCCTCCCAGAAATAGGGCTGCCTTGGTATCCCAGTGGTACTTTGTCATTAGCTGGGAACAGCACATGGATTATGGCAGTTATACTTCAGGTTCCCTGTAATAGGAAGCCTTTGGGGGCACATTTCACTACTCTCTCGGTAGCATTTTTCTGAACCTTATGTTGCCACTGTCAAGTCCAACCACAGTGCCCTTTCTTCTTCATAGGTAAGTTTGAGAAGTGCAGTCATGTAGATGAAAGCACTTTGCAAAACTCAAAACTCTATACCGATCTAACAGAAGTTTTGTTACTATCACTGTTTTTAGAAGTATCACACATCACACTCAATTTATGTAAAGAATTGGGAGTAATGAATTCTCCACAGTGTAATGTCTGTATTTGGTCATTTATTTGTACATAAGCTTAATGGAAAGACTTTTTACTGAACTTATCTCTGATTCCTTTTTTGCCTATTTCTTTCAAGGTGATTTGCCTTAAAATATAAGCATTGATGAGAGCAAGAATGAGGGGGTAGTTATAATTATGCTTAAGAGGGGCTTGCCTATATATTATTATGTCTGATAACTATCTTATCAAATTTAAACATTTCCAACCAAACCACAACCATTAAAGTATGTGCTGGGATACTGTTTTCTTGGAGTTGCTATATAAAATGAGAGAAAGTGCCGGCGTTATTGCTGAGGATTCATAGATCCTAGGTAGCTTATTTAATCTATTTACACTTCCCATTCCTCATATCTAAAATGAAAATAATAATATGTATACTCTATGATTGATGTAAGCAGTAAATATAACATGTTTAAGATGCCCAACTCAGTTTCTGGGAAATAATAGGTACAATAAATGCTGGTCATCATTTTTCAATCAAGAAGTGTCTGTTAAGCATCTATTATGTATTAGTCACTGTGCTAGATGCTGAGCCATACAATACTAAATAGAGGGAGCGACAACCCCTGCCTTCCATTACAATCTCCTGGGGAGTACAAACAAATAAGGAAGCTATTCCGGCAGTGTGAAAAAGGCCTTGACAGGGTAAAAACAGGGTGCTATGGGAATATGTAGAAGAGTCGTTGAACACAGAATTGGAAAATCAGGAAGGTATCACTGAGGAAAAGATAGATGTTCAAGAAGAGTCCTGAGCATAGTAGAATCCAGTCAGCCGAAAGGGGAAAGTAAGAACAAAGGAGAATTCCTAGCAGAAGAATCGGCATGTGCAAATAGGAAAGAACAAGCATGGCATGCTCAGGAAACTGGAAGGAAATCATGGTGGGGATTGGAAATAGTAAAGTACTGGGAGAAACAAAGTCTGTGAGATGAGAAAGGCCTGGAGATCTGTCTTAAGGGATTTGTATCCCTGGTCTGTATCTAATTCTTGACAACAAAGCAGATACTGAACAAGTGTTGAAGAAGGAGTTATTTGTATCATGCCAGTGTTTTTTTATTTGTTTGTTTGTTTTGTTTTGTTTTGTTTTTGAGGTTGCCACTACCTTTTTACCAAGATACTCTTTGGAAGGAAGAGTGTGTGACATATAGAAGCATTTCTCCCTGAAAGGTAATATCACATGTGACATTCTCCAAGTAGCTTAAAGATCACGGGATCTCTAAAGTTAGAATTATAATATGAGGTTAGTATTTACTTGCAAAGAATTGAATGAATTCCTAAAGTGTTCTAGTTTTCTCATGGGGTGTCAATTTCATTTCCTTGTTAATTAAGAGAGTCTCTGAAAAGAGTCCAAGATCCTGTTTTAGTGGACCCAAATAGAGCCTACATGATCAGAGATTGGAGCATGCAAAAACATAAACATGAAGTCTTTCTAAAGCAGTTGTTTGAAGTGGTCCAAGAAAAAAAAAAAAAGAAACCCACAAAATCTACAAACTGCAATTTTGATCAAAGAAAAATTAAGGATAATCCCCAAGTCAAACTGAATTCTCTGTGGGTATTTGTGGCAATTTGACTGAAAATTGTATTCTATCAAATCCCCATGGCGTATGCTTGAGGTTTGAAAAGACATAAATAGTCGAGGAAGATGGAAATTTATAAAATCCAAAGATGTTTGACAGGGTTTATTTCCCCTTTGCCCAGGCCAGAGACATATAAAGGTTTCCTCTGCTTTTCTTTAAATATTTGATCCGCTCCAAAGAGGACAGCTGGATAATCCCCACAGACAGGAAGAATTACTGACTCACCAAAAATACATAGACATGAGGACATCTGTGTGGTTCCAATTGCTAGCTACATGAGTAGTTAGTGGATCTGGCCATTACTGTCCATTTTGAAAAAATGCGCTAGTCAGTCCTTCATATTAATTGGTTCCTCATGTTCCATCTTCCTGATCCACATCTGGTCCAATGGAGAGACTTTATAAAGGTGAGACTTGTGCTGTATAATAGTAAACATGAAATGAGAGCTTTAAAAGCCAGTCAGTTGCCTGTATGTTGAACCAGTCTTTTCAAGCATATGTTTGCAATTAGCTAAACAGAGCCAAATCTGACCATGGATTACAGGGGGAGTGGCAGCTCTTCCATGGAGGCATTGCACAGCAGTGAAGTAAAGGTGCCAGAGGGAAAGAGAAGCAAGGATGGTTCAGTATTGGGGCCACTCAGCAGAGTGGAAGAGATGGCTCATGACCGGAAGTAAGCCCACGCCAGGATTCATTCTAACAGGGCTGTGTTTGGGTGGCAGCCAGTCCGACCTGAGGTTGGACTTAAGCTTTGCCGCTTACTAGATTTATAGCTTAGTGCAGATGTGTTACTTACGTGTCTAAGCTGTCAGGGTCTCACCTTTGGAATGGAGGGAATGACACCTAATTTCACATTTATTGGAGGATTCAATAAGATAACCTGTAAAATATATAGTATGCTAGATCTTGGTAACTATAATAATCTGTTATTATTGTTGTTATGTTGTCATTTTAATAATAATATGAGTCATGGCAGAACATCATCATCATCCCCAACTCTTGACATGTCTTCCTTGTATGGCTGGTAGTTGAACTTAGTTCAGTTAATTTGCCTTAAAATGAGCTAAATGTTTAGCCCAAACCATAATGTAAATGGTCCCAGTTTAATGGTAGGAAATGTGTAAATATATATTTCAAGAATGTAAGGATCAATTAGGGTGTATAAATAAATTACAGTTCGATAAAATATAGATATGTTACTGACACTCAGAATATCCTAGATAATGGAGTCGTTAACTTGACCTCATGAGAGATTAAGAGGAGACCCAACCTAAAACGATGGCATCTGCACTGCACATGTATATTAGTGACCTTATAATCTTATGGTAGATAGAGTTTTAAAATAATGCTATAGTTTTCTGGTGTTCTTTCAAACACAGTCAGCCAAACATGAAAAGTCGTATAGTTATTAATTTAAATAAGGTCTTTCCCTAACAGTCTAAAAACAAAGACAAAAATAGATTGTTTTCCTCCTGGATTTTTTTGTTTTTGAAAATCCTCAGGTGCCTGGGTGGCTCAGTTGGTTAAGCCACTGCCTTCAGCTCAGGTCATGATCCTGGAGGCCCGGGATCGAGTCCCGCATCAGGCTCTCCTTTCCACGGGCAGTCTGCTTCTCCCTCTGACTTTCTCTCCTCTCATGCTCTTTCTCACTCACTATCTCTCTCTCAAATAAATAAATAAATAAAATCTTAAAAAAAAAAATCCTCATTTAGATGTTTGAAAAGAATGGATTTGGGAAGACTGATCATTTATTTTTCTCATTTGCCATCACTAGGTCTAAATTTACCTTATTAATTTACTTTATTCATGACACAAAGCACATGTGGTCATTACTAAAGGTTTTAAAAAAGAGTGTAACAGTGTGGACTGAAGATATTTAACAGTAGCAGTCTACAGAGTGATCAAATTAAATACCTAGGGTATTGAAAACTTTTAATGGCAGAGCTGCTACATTAAAAATGTATGGATTATTTCTCATTGCATAAGGACATTTTCCTAAATTACAATGTTAATTTAACCCTGTAATATAGTTATTCCATTCTATGAATATATTATTACTTTGACTGATTTGTTTGATTTGTTTGTCTCTGCACAGTAGATTGCATTTCAGTTTCATGGTAGACTCTTCCCATGTAATAATTAGAATAATAAGGCAGAAATGCCCAAGCTACAAGACAAATATTGGGAACTAATTTCCTGTAAGGGCTACCAATACAACTTAAACACTTGTGGAGTTTCTGCATTGTGTCTAATAAAAAGAGTGCATTATCACTGCACTTTGTAACTAAAAAGACCAAGTAAAGCTGCCTGTATCCAATTATCTTAGCTGTCATATTAGCAAGTATTTATTGAATGCCTAAATTATAATAATCAATTTTCTGCAAACTATGAATATAAATGCATTTTTCTTCTTCAAGATGTTTTAAATTTAAATAGAAATGAATATCTTCTCTCTAGGCATTGGTAGTAAACAGAGAACAGTATGCAATTTGGTATTAGAATTTTATGTTAAAGGTGATAGTGATTTGTGAAACACTATTGTATAGGCAGTGCCGTCTTCAGAAAGGACTTTAGAGATGGTATGGGATGTAGATAGGCACGTACAGGAGCAAAGGGCCCTCCAGACAGTGAAGCATGAATAGAAGCAAAGATTAAGAAATAAAGAGCAGATATCAGTATTATAGGGGGGCTTCATTATATAGCATAAATTTTGTTTTAGGGAGTGTTGAATAAGGCTTAACTCATTATGGCCCACTCTAAACTCTCCTAGTGGAGGCTTTGTCCAGAGGAGGTCATTCACATCATCAATTAGGGTATAAAATTTATAGCTCCTTCAGGTTAGGGTCTGTGGAGTTATTCATTTATTTATTTATTTTTTTGCTCTTCCATAACCCCTAATACTGTGGTAACATAATTCAATAAAAATTCATTCAGCAATATAGGAATGGCCGTGCTTGCTTATAAGTTGTCTACAAAGCCAAGAGTGTAAAATTTTATTAAGCTAAGCAGGTCATTTGTCTTAAAAGATCTGTTTATATCTGGAGGGATAGAAGTCTTTGGGAGGTTTCGACTGTTGGAGGTTTATGTTTTATTGAAAGCATTTAACTGTATTTCAGCAAGGTAAACATAAAAGAAGGTTAAAAAGAGTAGTCTTTTAGATAGCTAGGTACCTAGTGTTTGACAGTATAAATTGAATCTGTCCCTTATCTTATAAAGAGAGAAGACACTGAGAATGAGTAAAGAAAATTGGACTTCTAAAATGATAAAATATTCAATAACTCTACTGGAACAAAATCTTGTTTTTCATAACTTGATTTCTAACCAAATTTATATTATGTGAAAAGAAAACAACAACAAAAACCCACTGCATTGAAAACACTCCAGCCTCCTGTTTTCTTTTAAAACATAACAAAAACAAAGACAGTATAACAACCGGAACCTTTAATTGGGTTTCTACAATGTAACTACTTTGTTCTAAGTTCTTTGCATGTTACCTTGCTTGTCTTCACAATGACCCTATTTTATAAATAATGAAAGTGAGGCTGAGAAAGGTCAATGCATTTCAAAGGTTCTCAGTGAGTGTGCAGCAGGCCTACTTCAAATCCCATGCTGTTAGGAAAGCTCATGCTTATCCCTATGTCAATATTTCAAAACCTTTAAATATTTCTTTATTATCTGGATGATATTTTTGATGTCTGATATCACATGAATTATTTTTATTGTGGTAAAATATGCATAATATAGAATTTACCATTTTAAACTTTTTAAAAAGTATTGTGAGTGGCATTAAATATAGTCACATTGTTGTGTCACTAATACCACCATCTGTCTGCAGAACTTTTTCGTCATTCCAAACTGAAACTTGCCATCCATTAAACACTAACTTGCCATTAATCCCACCCCTAGCCCCTGTTTATCACTATTCTACTTTCTATCTCTATGAATGGGACTGATCTAGGCATCTCATGTAAGTAGAATCATACATACTGCAATCTGTCCTTTTCAGTCAGGCTTATCTCACTTAGCTGATGTTTTCAAGGTTCATACATGTTATAGCATATATCAGACTTTCACTTGTTCCCCCTGCAGCTTTATTAAGGTATAATTTACAATAAAAAATTGTGTATACTTCAAGTATACAGTCTGATGACCTGATATTTGCATATAAGTGTGAAATATTCACTACAATCAAACCCATCAACATAGGCTTAATAACATTCTGTTATATGTCTACCCCATTTTGTTTATCCATTCATCTGTTGATGAGCATTTGGAGTTGTTACCACCCTTTGGCTATTGTAAATAAGGTTGCTGTAAACATTACTGTACAAATATCTGTTCAGTCCCTAATTTCAGTACTTTGGAATATATACCCAGAAGGAAAATTGCTGTTTCAAATGACACATTGAACTTTTATATCATTTAACCTAATGTAGTTGTATAAATTATCTCATTTTAAATTAGATGATTTTTTTATTTTATTTTATTTTTTTTAAGATTTTATTTATTTATTTGACAGAGAGAAACACAGCTAGAGAGGGAACACAAGCAGAGGGACTGAGAGAGGGAGAAGCAGGCTTCCCGCCGAGCAGGAAGCCCTATGTAGGACTCGATCCTGGGTCTCCGGGATCATGACCTGAGCCGAAAGCAGTTGCTTAACCAACTGAGCCACCCAGGCGCCCCAAAATTAAATGATTATTTTAAAAAGAAACCTTGTTTTCACTGATATAGTCAGGATAAACTTGGTTGCGCTGCAATAATAATTGCTACAGCACAGTTTTCTGCCTTGCTCACTCTAAATATCTCATGGGGATCATGGGGAGGAGGGGGAGTTCTGCTCTATATAGCCACTTAAGGACCTGGGCTGGCAGGGGCTCCATTATTCTAGGCAGAACAAAGAATAGTCTACTAAATATAAGAATAGCCTTTTCTTCTGGGTTCCTCAAACTAAACAAATAAGATGGTATTTTCAGTGGATGATAAAAGAGGATGAAAATTAAGTGAAGATGAAATAATGTTCAGAAGAAGGAAGTGGTTCATTTACTTATCAATTTACACAAATATTCATTGGTTATTAAGTGCTGCTGTAGACACCGAGGATACAATAGATAGAAGTAGCCATATCATCAAAGAACTTAACTGCTTAGGAAGAAACCCAGATATTAAAATGAGAAATATCAGATGCAGTAATTATGAAAAAGGAAAATTTGAAGCATATAACCGTGTATGTTTACAGTAAATGCATGGAATTAAAGATTTTTATGTGATGTAAAGTTTAAAAAATAAAGATGTGTAGGAATAAGGAAGATGGGGAAGAGATTATTTTAGGCAGAGGAAACACTGAAATTCTTGAGAGTGGGAAAGAATGAGGAAAATTACAAGTTATTAAACAAATGTAATATTTCTGATATTAGAGAAACAAATATAAGTCATGAAAGAGAGATGGCACTCTACAAATTTTGAGTAGTAAAAAAAAAGGGGGGAAATATTTGTGAGGTAAGGTTTCTTGTTTCTACTTGTGTGTGATTGCTTGGAGTCCAACAGGTTGGCTGTCAGAATGTGTGCTTGAATCCAGTAGGCACGGCTCAGCTGGCAGTGCCTCCACAAACTCCACTGTCGCCATCTGAATTGAACCATCACACAATCTGTTTTCTTTTGAGAAAGATTGTAGGAAAGTAAAACAAATGTTATAGAAATTAGTTATGCAAGTCTTGGGGCAAAACTTTCAAAAGATCTCATGTAACAAAGTGTTAATTGCTTATGATCAATCAGTTATAAGAATTTAAAATTGTTAGACTTTGTGAATTCTGATATCATAAATTAAAATAAGGAACTATTATGTCTTTTCCAGTTGGAAAGTTTTGTTGGTGATGGTAATGGTTTTGCTTTTTGGACCACATAAACACTGATATTTTAAATACTGGATAATATAAGTTGGAAGAACCTTTTTTGATCACTATATGTATTAAGAGTCATGGCGCTTATCTTAATTTTTTTCTCTGGTCTTTTCTCAGGAACTTGATCGGGCATATGCACAAAAATTTAGATTACATATATGTAAATATCCACATATGTCTGTAGGTACTCTAATATTACAAACAATGAAAATTTGGAACAATTATGTTTTTTGCTCAGAAACTTATGAGATCCCATGCAGTTATTACAGATCATACCATAAAAGAATATCCAATATAAACAGAAAATAATTTTTTAGTTATTGATTTACAAAAAAAAAAAACACTTTAAAGTACTATGTAGAGAATCAGGTCAAGTGTGAATGGGTTTGTGTGTAGTTAAATTTGAAGACCACATATCAAAATGTTAATATTTGGTCTTGCTGGGTAGGATGATTGCTTTGGGCTTGCTTCTTTAGATTCCCACTATCCACCCTCTTCCCCCAGTTTTTTATAATTAACTTTCATTACTTTTACTGATAGCCCCTCTCTCTCCTGTTCATCCTCATCCCTCCAAGGAAAATCGCCACATGACTTCTAACCACAGAAATTTAAACCAAAAGTTTTTGTTTTGTTTTTTTTTAAGATTTTGTTTATGTATTTGACAGAGAAACAATGAGAGAAGGAACACAAGCAGGGGGAATGGGAGGGGAAGAAGCAGGCTCCTTGAAGAGCAGGGAGCCTAATGCAGGTCTCAGTCACAGGACCCTGGGATCATGATCTGAACCGAAGGCAGACATTGAGTGACTGAGACATCCAAGTGCCATGAACCAAAAGTTCTTTAAAGATGAGTTTCTGATATTTGTAAATCAAGAAATCTGCACTTTTCCATCCTTTGATAAATCAGATATGGAAACGCTAGATGTGAGTTTCCTTAAGATAGTGGTCTGCAAGCAGGAGTAGCTGTACCTTAGGGAAAGTACCTGACTCACCTTCTCATTTTGTCACATGCCTGGTCTTCTGGTATAAGAGCTGGCAACACATGTCTATTTCCATCTCTTCATCCTAATATCAATGTCTTTGTATTCCTAACCACTCTGAACCTTTTGTACAAGGTGGTGTTAGCTAAATGAATAAGTGCATCACAAAGTAAAACCAAAAGGTAAACTAAAGTAGTTCTTGGTTAGAAACCATGCTTCATGCAGAGACAGGATGGCAAATGATAAAAAAAATTACATGGTATATAGTCTATAGAAGTTTTGAAGAAATTTGAATAGGAATGTTGATATTCTGTGGTAAATTTAGAACATTGTAATGCCTTTTAGAACAATTTCTGTATTGTCTGCATATAACTTATCCATACACATGCTCCACTCTATTTTAATTTGCATCATCTTTTTCTTTTTGTTCTCCCTTTCTAATGGGATTTGTTCATAGTTCCATTAAACACTAACTTGCCATTAATCCCACCCCTAGCCCCTCTTTCATACCTCAGGGGTTTTTGTTGTTGTTGGTTTGGTTTGGGTTTTATGTTTTGTTTTGCTTTTGTTTTTTTACCGTTGCCATCACTCTCTTTTACATGCAACCATGACTTTTGTATGATGCGGTTGCCAAGCCACAAGAGGTCACATAATATATTGTAATAGAACATGAACTTTAGGACCGCACATAATTATCTGACTTACAAATGATAGAGTATAAGAAAATTAACTACTCACAAAGCTGTTAAAACTATGTTTACAATGGAGGGTCAAGGCTAACTGATAATAGAAAATAACTAGCTTAAAAGTCAATATATAGTAGGAAAAGGATGCTGCTTTTTAAGTATCTACTTTTCTACAGACATCTACATATTGGATGAAACACAGAATCACTAATGATTTAGGATTGACATTTATATAGTCATAACATTATTAAACATTGTGAAAAGTATCTAATGAGCTATTACTCTGTGTCATGCATAGTACTAGGCAGGTATAACTAATCCCATTTTTACAGGCAAGGAAACTGAGGTTTGGAAAGCTTAAATAATTTACTCAAAGTCATGTATATGGTAAGTGACAAAGTCAGTGTTTGTGATTTACTAAAAAACCAAGCACTTGTTCTTTTTTTCAGAGTTCATTGTCTCAGAGAAAGAATAGATCTTTTTTTTTTTTTTTTTTTTTAAGATTTTATTTATTTATTTGACAGAGAGAAACACAGTAAGAGAGGGAACACAAGCAGGGGGAGTGAGAGAGGGAGAAGCAGGCTTCCTGCCGAGCAGGCAGCAGGATGTGGGGCTTGATCCTGGGACTCCGGGATCATGACCTGAGCTGAAGTCAGCTGGTTAAAGCTGAGCCACCCAGGCACCCCAGAAATAGATCTTAAAAGGTTAAGAAGAATGGCATTTAGGGCGTCTAGGTGGCTGAGTGGGTTAAAGCCTCTGCCTTTAGCTCCGGTCATGATCCCAGGGTCTTGGGATCGAGGCCTACATGGGCTCCATGGAGGGCCTGCTTCCTCCTCTTTCTCTCTGTCTGCCTCTCTGCCTACTTGTGACCTCTCTGTCTGTTCAGGTAAATAAATAAAATATTTAAAGAAAAAAAAAAGAACAGCATTTCATAAGAATTGAACCTAATTCACTTGAATTTTTTTTTTCAGATATATGATCAGAAAAAAAGATTTCTGTTTCATCAGTGGTTTTCCTTATGGTTACATTTAGATAAAAATCAAGGTAGAAACATACCCTTCAAACTATGTTTGTACTCCCAGTGTGCTAATTACCTTTTGTTTGTCCCTCTGGATCCATTCTCTGGCTTGCTCTGCCCAGATTTCTGCCAGGGGAGGTTTGACTTGCAAGTCTCTATTTAAGATAATGCTTTGCCTTTTGGTTTTTGGCTGGATTCCCCCATTGGGAAGCCCTAGCAGGAGATGGGAGCTGAGTAGAGGGAGAGTGAATAAATGTTAGGCTACTCTTTACTTTTCTTATTCCTTCAGTCCTGGAAATTCTAACAGAACCTTTTTTTTTTTTCACTAGCCCCAGGGCAAGGTGGGAAGGAATCTATACTACTACCCCTGAGTATTCCTTCACCTGCCCACACATTTGTAAATAGTTTCTTTTTAAACCCTTCTTGAATCATGAAAATCTGATTTTACTCTGAGATCCTGTCATTTGTTTTATTCTCACATACCTGATGTCTACCAAATTACTTGGGTACACTAAATGTGTTTTTTAAAAAATGGATAAATAGGGGTGCCAGGGTGGCTTAGTCGTTAAGCATCTGCCTTCAGCTCAGGTCATGGTCCGGGAGTCCCGTGATCAAGCCCTGCATCAGGTTCCCTGCTCAGCAGGAAGCCTGCTTCTCCCTCTCTCACTCCCCCTGCTTGTGTTTCCTCTCAGGCTGTGTTTCTCTCTGTCAAATAAAGAAATAAAATATTTAAAAAAATAATAATAAAATTAAATTAAATAATATTTAAAAATGGATACATAAATACAAGAATACAATGATATACTTACTTTATTCTTAATAGATACCAGTGCTGGCTAAGGGAACCATTATAGGTGCTTGATAATCTAAAAATGGTTTCCTCTTCAATGGAGGCCAGTATACCAAACAGAAAAGTGAATTTCTACCCAGATTTCCTTCCTCTTTTATAAATAAAGGAGTCTTGGAACCCCATGAAAGCTGAGAAGACTTGGTCATACATCCAGATTCCTGCTGTCTGGAAAATGTGATAGTAATCCAGAATTGGATTTCAGAAGGCTTACCCAGTATCTCTGTGGTCACTCTGGTCTGGCAAAGAATGAAAGACCCATGGTTAGTCTGAGAGCTCAGAATTGCACTCAGAAGCCAAAAATCTTGTAGCTTAAATTATAAAATGTTAGTTAACTTTGGACCAAGACATGTTCTGAAAATGAATAAGAATTTCTAAGGAGAAATCGGCCATATCTTAAATATAAGTTAAAGGCTGGGATGCATCCTGAATGAAATGATACCTCTCTTCTCTCAGGTAACACTGAGGGTTAACATTTGAGGCTATCCAAACTGCCAAGTGTTTGTTTTATCTACTTCCTAAGAATGATTCAGTGGCTAGTGGTTAATCTCATTTCACTGTGAATACAATGATCTCTTTTGGTGGTTGGGGCAAAGAATGGGTGAGACCTCTTACTTTCAAGGATCCTAATAAAACTGAGGACTTGTATTCATATAAACAAGTTCATTTTCAAAAGGAAGCACCAAGTATTTACAAGCCATTTACTGAAGCCATGGTCACTTTAGATCATTCAGTGCTATTTACCCTGTGCATTTATTGTACCAGGTACTTTGAATGTCAAAGGCATTTAATAAATTGCTCTTATGGTACAAACATGGAGGTGGGGTATTATAGGGTATAGGCTACATGTGTTCTCTCTACATTTTGATAAGAAATATGCTAACATTCCACCTTATAAATGAGAAAACTGCAACTCTGAGGGGTGAGGTAGTGTGCTAAAAGTTTCACATTGAGGGAAGTGGAGAGAGAACCCTAACCTCCTTACTTACAACACATGATTTCATCAGAAGACGCAGCCCCCAATCTTCCCCAAGCTCTGCCAGAGTTGATTTAGGCACACCTGGGGACAGATTAGGATCACTGGTAAGCACAGTGAGCTATCAGACTGAATAAGAATGCAGGATGAGGGGCAAAGGAGCTTTTGATTTCTTTTAAATTTTTCTGTTTCTATGAATGTTATCAAACTAATATATTATAAAAGTCTGTAGAAGAAATTTTTTTTTTTTAAATTGGGATACTCAATTTAAGAAATGCAGTGTTTTTAAAGTTAATATATAATGTATTATTTGCTTCAGGGGTACAGGTCTGTGACTCATCAGTCCTACACAACTCACAGCACTCTCCATAGCACATACCCTCCCCAGTGTCCATAACCCAACCACCCTGTCCCTTGCCTCCACTCCCCAGTAACCCTCAGTTTGTTTCCTGAGATTAAGAGTCTCTTATGGTTTGTCTCCCTCCCTGGTGCCATCTTGTAGCAAATTCAGTATTAATTCCCTGACCCTAACCCTAGACATCCTGAATTAATTTTGACTTTGATATAATCCAGAGGTGGGTAATTTCTGAAGCTTTTTAGCTAACTTTATAGCTGGAGTTGAAAATTCCTGCTTTATAATTATGGAGAGAAGAAATGGAGGTTAGGAGAGGGAGGAAAGGAAAAGAGGGATGAAAAGAAAAAAGGGAAAGAAAGAAGAAGGAGGAAAGGATGGGGAAGGAAACAAGAGGGGGAGGGAAAAATAGGAGGAAAGGAAGTAAGAAGAATGGAGAGGAGTGGAGAATAGATGAACTCCTTGTGGGAGCTGAGACACAGGGCATGATCAAAAGCATCAGAAGTACGTGTAAACCCAGTCGAGATGGTCCCTGACAGGATGGTTCAATGTATAATTTTTCAATATTATAATGGTGTGAAAGTGATATACTGTAGAAACTGTACTTCAGATTTTGAGTTTTGATCCTTTACTGAGCTACTGATATGCAGCACTGTCATCTCTTGATACTGGACAGTGGCAGTGAGCTGCAGCTCCCAGTAAGCTGCAGGATCACCAGGGTAAACCAGTAGATTTGCATACCCATTCACCCATTCTCTTTTCACTTTCATGGCAGTATTCAATCAACTATGTGATATTTAACACTGTTACACAGTAGGCTTTGTGCTGAATTTGGCCAGCTGTAGACTAAGTATCCTGAGCATATTAGGCTCAGCTAAGCTGAGCTAAGCTATGACATTCAATATGTTAGATGTATTAAATGCATTTTCGACTTACAGTATTTTTAATTTACAGTGAGTTTATTGAGCTACAACTCCATAGTAAGTTGAAGAAGATCTGTACTTAAGTAATATGTGTCATCTAAACAAAAATAAATACTGATTATGAACACTCTGAACTGTATTTTTGTGGAGTACCTGGGTGGCTCAGTTGTTTTAACATCTGATTCTGGTTTTCAGCTCAGGTCATGATCTCAGAGTTGTGAGATTGAGCCTTGCATCAGGCTCCACACTGGGCATGGAACCTGCTTAAGATTCTCTCTTTCCCTCTCTCTCTGCCCCTCCCTCTCTCTCTCTCTCTCTGTCTCTGAAAAACAAACAAATGGAACTCTGTTTTCCCGAGTCTGGCTTCTACTTCCTAAGCAAATATTCACATTCTTTGCACACATACTTGGACAGCTTAACATTTCCAAAGCAAATCACACATACAGTAGTTGTCATCACCAAAATGTATTAAGGTCATAATCAGTTTGCGTTTAACACTATCCAGCAGTACTACTCTCTTAGTCTGGTTTACTTCCTCTTTTGTTTCTTTGGATGACTACTTTAACCTTCTGTCTAGTTGACAGATTTCAGAGTCTTCCCCCACCAGCTAACCTCTCCTTTTGCACTAAATAGATAAGGCTTACACCACCACCCCCCCTTCAAAAACCAGCAAACAAAGAGCCATCAAGCACTTTCACCACAGTTTTTGTATTCCTAATTTATGCTCTAACCAGTACCTGCCCCTAATTCTCCATGTTTCTGCCAGTGCTCTGCCTCAGTATCTCATGTAGCTTTCCACTGTGCTGTATCCTGATTTTTTTCCTTCTGTCTCTGGAATTTCACAACATTGATTCTCAGTATTGAGTAACCTTTCCTATGTCCTCCATCTCTCTGTTTCTACTGTATCCTTCCCACTGTCCCAGAATACGCTAAACACTCTTTATTTAGTAGACAAAACAAAACTACTTTTGGCTTCTGTTCTTCCACCAGCCAGTGCCTTATTTACCATCTCCCCTTACAACAAGATTTTCAGAAAAGTATATGCTGTTATTTTCTTCTCTTTCCTCCTCACCTTTTATCTTCCTACTTCAGAGTGGCTTCTGCTTTCTTCATTCCATCAAGGTGGATCTCCAGTGATCACTATGTTGCTAGATGCAGTGGGCAGTTTTTATACTTTGTTTATTTTTCTTATCATTAACCTTCATCCTGGTGCCTGTTTCTTTCATAAAACTTTCTCCTCTTAACTTTTGTGATAGTCCTTCCTCATGGCTTCCCCCACCGCCCTTCTGTTCTTTTCCTGAGCTTCTTTGTTGGCTCATCCTATAACATCATGTTCATGAGTTTAGGCTCTGGAGCCAGCCTGTTCAGATCTAAATCCTGGGTGCAAATCATACCAGCAGTAAGTCAGCACAGCTACCTTCTCTATAAAAATGCTGATAAAACTATTACCTTCATCAAAAATTTTTTTGAAGACAGTAACTCGTTTAATTGCTTAAGATAATGCCTCAGGCATAGAATATGCTAAAAAAATACTATTTGTTATTTTCTTATATCTGTTCTTCAAAGCATATCATTATCCCCCCTCATCCTGTATTTTCTATCTCAGAGTGGTCTTTTTTCATTGAAAAGGACCTAAATACTATTCTTGAAATTTATAATTTGACATCTCTAATATGGACCTCTCTTCTGAGTTCCAGTCTTATTTTCAACATTTGTGATTTGATATCCCAAAGAAACTGCAACTCAGCAGGTCTAAAATTGAACTCATATTTTTTCCTTTGCAGACTGGATTCTTTTCCTACCTTTCCTTGAGTGGCACCACCATTAGGACAGTGGCGCAATCCACAACTTGTAAGTCATTATTTTTTTATATGCTACATTTGTTATAGTATCACATAGTATACATTTTAGTTGCTAAATATCTCAGGAATTTCTTTTCTCTGTCTACACTCTATCACCCCTGGTGAAGCCTTCTCATTTTTTCTTCTAATCTTATATACATTCTGCAGCTACAGTGAAGTCCCCCCATCCTCTGCAAAAGAAGGTGAATAAAATGGTAATGCTCCTTTTCTTATCTCTTATTGCTTAATATTCTTTTTTTGAGGGGGAAGTCCTTAATACACCACAAGTCTTGAATAGACTGCCGAGGTCCCAGCCTGAGGAAAAATTATTCAAGCTTCTTCATTCTAGCCTCTCTGAGCATATCTTCATCTGTTGTATTCTTGCTTACCTCTACCCAAAGGTCTTTTCCTTTTGTCTGTTGTATTGTCTGAGAGTGGTTACTGTCCTCCATCTGCTCCATGTAGTTCACCTCTACTCATCTTCAGATATCAACTCTCACATATTATTTCTCAAGGAACTCTTTCATGATTCTCAACACTAAGCCAATTCACAGCTGTCTGTATGTTCCCTCTACAGTATTAAGTTTGTAATTACATATTTAATTATCTTTTGACCACTTACATCTCTTCTCAGACTGTAAGCTCATCATTGCTTCCCGAAACCTATTAGAGAATATGGAATATAAGATAGTCAAATGATATTGTTGAATAAATGAACAATGCCTGTAAGAGAAAGTGGGAGCCTTAAAGAAGGTTGGGGTTGTAGTATCAGAATAATGGATCCTTGGCTTGTTTCTGGTTTTGGTGTGTTGGTAACATCAGAGAGCAGCTATAGTCTTTACTCTCCTCAGGGAAAAAGTTATATTTTCTTTTTTCTTTTCACTTATTCATTCTGCCATTTTATAATGATTTATTAATAGAATATTGCCGTCTTAACAGAATACAAAACATTACAAGTACAGCTGAGAACAGAACAGAGATGACACTATTTCTCTTAAGAGTTTAATGCTAAAGACGTGGAATCCTAGTATCTCACCGTGATAAGGAAACAGTTTTAATAAAGGCTTCTATGAAACACTAATCTCATACTACATAAAACAAGGTTCCAGGGCACCTGGGTGGCTCAGTGAGTTAAAGCCTCTGCCTCCGGCTCAGGTCCTGATCTCAGGGTCCTCAGATTGAGGCCCGCATGGGGCTCTATGCTCGGCAGGGAGCCTGCTTCCTCCTCTCTCTGCCTACTTGTGATCTCTCTCTCTCTCTCTCTCTCTCTCTCTCTGTCAAATCAATAAAATCTTTTTAAAAAAATTAAAAAAAAAACCACAGGGCTCCTAAGGAAGTCTGGGATATGCTACACACTGCATTTCTTTCTCATGGAAATTCATAAGTAACATCAGCTCATTAAAGGCTCTGAAAATATTTGTAACAAAGAAGTTATTAAAATGTGTTTAGCCCCACATTTCCTAAACACAGTGTTTTAGTTTTTGCTTATCTTTGCTTTTGTTTTGGCAAAACTCTTGTGCTGAGGAGATACTACTTCACAAGGCTGTCCATTTATCCATTTCATATTTATATTTTTCTTTTCCAGTTCATTGTGTCAAAAAGTCGTCTTTCTGTAGTTAGAATCACTGGATTCTAATGTTTGAACTAATTAAATAGATAATTTTGGCTGATGGTTTATAAACTTTCTTGACCCCAGGAATCCTTTGTTTAAATAAAATTGTTTTGAAAATGCAAACTATAGGGCTTCTCTTATTAAGCTGGCGGTGAAATGTGAGCCCCATCAGCCATGCTTCTTACTGCTCCCATGGAATATAATTTGAAAATCAGTTATCTAGTCTGACTGCATCACTTATCAGAAATATCAAAAGATAGAAATCTAAAGAGGCAAAGAAAAGTCTTAGAGCACACACCTGGTCATATAAAGGGCAAGAAATAAAAATTAGGTCACTGAATTCCTAACTATTGCTTTTTTCCTTCTAACACATGGCCATCCTACTGATGCTCTGAATTATATGTTCTGGGGAATTGTAACTGTAATTTTTAGATATTCTACCCTTCATTATGTGGCAGCCATACTGACCTCTGTCTGTCCTCTAAACAGACCAAGCTCATTCTCACCCACAGAAATTGCATTTCTGCTCTGTCTGCCTGGAATACTCTGGCCATGGCCTCTGCATAGCCAGCTCCGACCTGCCACTCAGGCCTCAGCTAAAATGTTGCCTCCTCAGAGATGCCTTCTCTAGTCACAGAATTTTAATATCCAATATCCTAGTCCTGTGTTTTTCTTCTTCCTAGCATATATCATCTTCTTCCTAGCACATATCATCATCATCAATATCTGATTGTTAATGTATTTGATTCCTTGGTTATTATTTATCTCCTGTGAGAATGGAAGTCCCATGAATCTTTTTTATGGGTTGCTAATTTCTAGGACTGGAAAAGTACCCAGTAAATAAATGGGAGACGTTTCATAAGTATCTATTGTAGGAGTGCGTGCGACGCAAAGCTTCGTGTGCGGGCTGTCCGTGGTGGCAGTGAGTTGCATGTGGGGCCGGCAGAAGTCACATGACCACTTCTCTAGAAGGCTAGAGAAAGGACTAGAGAGACCAAGTCACATACTTTGAGTTCCCTTCGAGCCCTGGTTTTGTATGATCCAGGAAGTTTGGGATTGTTTCTCTGTATCCAAGAAATGTCCTTTTAACAAGGATCAAAAGATATGTTATTTTAGATGTTCTTGTTTTAAACCACCATAAGACAATGAAACACTTGCATTTATATATTGTAAAATATCCTTTACCATATAAATCAATAATTTTAGCTAAGGATATTTTACAAGTGAACTTTCATTCCCTTTTCAACATTATTTAATAATGGTGCCATATTGTTTTAGCTCTGTTGCTGACTCACCTGCATTAATGGCATTATCTCCCTACTGGCTTCCTGCCATGCCCCTGAAGTTCCCTCTCCTGGCTTCTTTCCTTCCTCACTAAGGCCAGAATTCTCCTGTTATAAATAAGTAACTTCCTACTGCTTCTATATTGAAGCTGTATTAGTTTCCTGTGCCTGCTATAACAAATTGCCCAAAATTGGTGGCTTAAAACAAAAGAAATTCATTCTCTCACAGTTCTGGAGACTAGAAGCCCCACGTTAGTACTCCTGGCTGAATTGAAGTTACTGGCTTGGCCACACTCGCTCTAGAGGCTCAGAGGACAGAATCTGTGTTTAGCCTCTTCCACCTTCTGGTGGCTTGGGTGATAGTCAGAATATCATTCCAGTTTTTATTTTTTTTAATTTTTGAAATTATTTTTCAATTTTTTGTTTATTTTCAATTTAGTTAACATATAGTGTATTATTAGTTTCAGGTGTAGAATTTAGTGATTCATCAGTTACATATAACACTCAATGCCGTCATGAATGCCCATCACTCATTTACCCCATCTCCCCATCCACCTCCCCTCTAGCAACCTTCAGTTCTCTGTAGTTAAGAGCCTCTTATGGTTTGCCTCCTCTTTTCTTTTTATCTTGTTTTATTTTCACTTCCCCTATATTCATCTGTTTTGTTTCTTAAATTCCACATATGAGTGAAATCACATGGTATTTGTCTTTCTCTGACTGACTTATTTTACTTAGCATAATACCCTCTAGTTTCATCTGTGTTGTTACAAATGGTAAGATTTCATTCTTTTTGATGGCTGAGTAAATTTCCATTGTGTGTGTGTGTGTACTGTATATTTTCACTCCAGTTTTTAAAGCCAGCATCTTCAAATCTTCCTTTGCTCTGTCTTCACATCACCTTCTCTTCTGTGTGTGTATCAGATTTCCCTCTGCTTCTTTCTTATAAGGGTAGATGTAGTTACAGGTAGGGCCCATCTGGATAATCCAGGATAAGGTCTCTATCTCAGGGTCCTCAACTTAATCTCATCACCAAACCTCTTTCTTTCATAAGATTCTAGGTACTTGATATCTTTGGTGACCATTATCAGCCTGCCATGGAACTTACAAGTTTCCCACTGCCTATAAAATAAAGTCCACACTTATTATCACGAACTTCAGACCTCTGTGAGTCTTTTCTCTCCATATCTTCCATGATGGCTTTATGTATCCCTAAGAAATTTTTTCCCCAAACACCTATTTCCCATTTTTTAAGACTGAAATACTCCTTCATACTTTGTCTTCTTTTTGCACTGTGCTGTTCTCTTCTATAATGTTTCCCTCTTTTACTTTGGAAAACTTTCATTTATTGAATGTATGTGGAGTGACTGCAAAGTAGTAGCAACTGTGGTGAATGAGTAAGACTTGGTCCTGAGCTGGAGGATCTGAGCATCTAGCAGTAGGGGTAGAGAAACAGAGAGTGAAGTATGATAAACGCCACAGCAGGGAAAGAAATACACAAGATACTCTCAGAACTGAATGGATAGGCATAAACAGGATAGGAGAATAAAGCAATGCCTGAATCAAGTCTTAAACAACACAAATCTTAAGCAATAGGTTAGTAGGAATGTGTAACAGTGATTGAATGGTAGAGGTTGATAGGGAGGCTTTCAAAGGTAATGGATTCTGTTTTTTGTTTTTTTTTTATATATAGTTTTTTTTGTCCCCCCCAGTTTTATTGAAATACAATTGACATATAGCACTATGTAAATTTAAGTTGTGTGATGTGATGATTTGATATGCATTTTTGTATACTAACTACAAAGTATCTAGGGATATTCTATAATAGCATTGAGAACAATACAATACTTAGAAATAAGTTTAACCAAGAAGTTAAAAGATCGGGCACCTGGGTGACTTAGTTGTTAAGCATCTGCCTTCAGCTCAGGTCATGATCCTGAAGGCCAGGGATCGAGCCCCACATTGGGCTCCCTGCTCTGAGGGAAGCCTGCTTTTCCCTCCCCACTCCCCCTGCTTATGTTCTCTCTCTCGCTGTGTCTCTCTCTGTCAAAAAAAATAAATAAAACCTAAAAAAACAAAACAAACAAACAAACAAAACAACTTAAAAAATCTGTCCACTAAAAAATATAAGACATTAATGTTAATGAAAGAAATTAAAGAAGACACACATTATGGGAAGATATATTTGTGCATCAGAAAAAATAAAATTGTGAAAATGTCCTTATTACCCAAAGCTGCCAATAGATTCAATATAGTCCCTATCATAATTCTAATGGCAATTTTCAAAGGAAAAAAATCCTAAAATTCCAATGTGATCTTAAAAGACCCCAAATAACCAAAGCAATCTTGAGAAAGAACAAAGCTGAAAGCATTGCACTTCCTGATTTCCCCTATTCCACAATATTCTAGTAATCAGAACAGTAGGTTATTGAGAAGAAAACCGACACATAGACCAGTGGAATGGAATAGAAGGCCAGAAATAAACCCCTAATATACACAGTCAACTAATATTTGACAAGTGAGCCAAGAATATTCAGTGAGGAAAAGATGATCTTTTCAATAAATGGCTAAACTGTTGGTAAAACTGTATGTTTACATGCAAAAGAATGAACTTGAAACCCTGTCTTGAGCAGCTCACAAAAGTTAACTTAAAGTGGATTAGAAACATGAATATAAGACCTGTAATTGTAAAACTCCCCCCCCCCAAAAAAAGAGGGGAATCTCCTTGATACTGATCTTGGTAATGGTTTTGTTTTTTTGGTGTTTTGTTTTGTTTTGTTTTGTTTTGTTTTTTGGAAATGATACCAAAGCACCAGCAACAGAAAAAAAAAAAAAAACAAATAGGACTACATTAAAATAAATTTCTGAGTAACAAAAGAACTAATGAACAGAATGAAGAGGCAACCTCTGACATGGGAGAAAATATTTACAAATCATATATTAGTTAAGAGGTTAATATCCAAAGTATACAAGGAACACCTACAACTCAGGAATAAAAGAACAGATAGTCTGATTAAAAAAAAAATGGGCAGAACGGGGTGCTTGGGTGGCTCAGTGGGTTAAGTGGCAACTGTGGATTTCAATTCAGGTCGTGATCTCAAGATCCTGGAATCGTGCTCCACATCAGGCTCTGTGCCTAGTGTGAAGTCTGCTTGAGATTCTCTTTCTCCCTATCCCTTTACCCCTCTGCCTCTCTGTCTCTCTCAAATAAATAAATAAATAAATAAATAAATAAATAAATAAATAAATCTTTAAAAAAATAACTAATAAATGGGCGGACAAACTTAACACATTTTTTCCCAAAATCTATCATCTTAAGGAAGCTGGATTTCTGTCCTTTAAACATGATTTACCAACAATAAAATGAATTCTGCTTTTTGTTTTGTTTTGTTTTGAACACAACCTCATGAGAAACCCCAAAAAGGAACAATTTAAAGAGCATTTTATTTAATTATATTCATTTTTCAGGTTTTAGTTTGATTTCTGTTTTATGAGGGACACCTTCCATACCTCATGGGCCATATATTCTCTTATAGAACCTTATGGCATCTAGTACTTCTTCTATTATAACTCTCATCACTTTTAATTATAATTAATTGTTTAATAGTCTTTTCTGGACATATAAATGAGCTGTTATAAAATAAAGCAATTTTATGAATTAAAGGTTTCTGAAATGGCAAGGAATGTGAAGACTTTATTCATTGCTTTAGTGTCTGAGGCCCAGCAGTATACCTGACACATGGTAGGTTTTTAACAAATGATCCTGGAATATAAGACGAGAAGGACTTAAAGCTCACATTGAGTTGTACAGATGTCAGCACTCTGATCAATTTCTTACTGTGTTTTAAGTGTTTACTTGCTCCTTCACACACCTCACTGTTGCAGTATATGAAGGGCATGAATAAAGCAGATATATCTGAGCTTTGTGTAGTGTTAATTAAGCATGGCACAACTGATGTCGGTTTATAGGGGTTTTGCTTTGTTTTGTTTTAAGCAGACATGGCCTTACTTTTAAAAAAAAATCAGGTAAGGACTACAATCTTGCTAATCAATTACACATTACCAAAGTTTGTTGGTAGGAGATACATGGAAGATATGAAAGAAGAAACTATACTGTGTTAGCTTTACTGGCAACAAATTTTAGTATATTAATTATCATCAGTGTGTTAACATTTTATTTGACATATATAAGTAGATGTGTTGTTTTTAATTAAAGATTTTAACTGACAAAATATATTTTAAATTAGTCGTTTTCAGTTTTCCCGAATCACTTCTGTGGAGCCATAAGGTGCTATAGAACTATTTGGAAACCAAAGCTCTAGTTAATCCAGAGGAACTAGGGAGCTCTAACTATAAGTGCTGTAAGAAAAAATAAAACAGGTGAAGTCCTCTGTAAGCATAATTATAGGAAAAATATTTTTTAACTAGGAGTAAAAACCCATATACAATTTTAAAAATTGATAGATTTGATTACATAAAATAAGAACAAATTTTGAATAGCAGCAATTCAGACAAAAAATGACCACATGAAAGTAAAATCTTCAATGCATATCAGAAAGAAAAGACAAATATTCCTGGTTTTTAAAGGAAAATATTGAAAGAGAAGTAAATATAGAGAATTTGGCAAAAGTTGTTAACATACATTTCACAAAAATATAGAATGCACCTTAAACATATGAAAAGATAATTAACTTCACTCATGTTAAGAGAAATGAAATTTAATACTAGACCAAGGAACTATTTATCATGTCGTAGGTTGTCAAAAATTGAAGAACTTGACCATACAGTCCATTGGTGAAGCTGTAGGGAAACACTCGCATGCATTCCTGGTGCACCTATCTTTTGACTCAGAATACTTTCTTCTAGGGATTTACCCCAATGATACCCCACCAAGCATATGAAATTGCATGTGCACAGATGTGTTTATTACACCATTATTTATATCTGTAAAATAATTAGAATTACTCAAATCTCAAACCAAACAATATTTATTAAACTATGGTGTATATAAACCACACACACACACGAGTACTATACAGCTGTACAAAAGAATGAGGAAGACCTCTGAACTGATAGGGAGTGATTTTTTAAAAAAATATTTTATTTATTAATTTGACAGAGAGAGAGATCACAAATAGGAAGAGAGGTAGGCAGAGAAAGAGGGGGAAGCAGGCTCCCTGCTGAGCAAAGAGCCCGATGTGGGACTCGATCCCAGGACCCTGAGATTATGATCTGCCAAAGGCAGAGGCTTAACCCTCTGAGCTACTCAGGCACCTGATTTTCAGGAGACATTGTTAAGTTAAAAAAAAAGTACGTAAAAATATATATGGCATCCTACATTTTGCACAGGAAAGAAGTAAAAATAAAAAAATATGAAGATATATTTTTAAGTGCAAAAAGAAAAACAAGAAATATAAGCCAAAAAATAATAAGAACTGATTAAATATAGAGGATACAGTGAGTAGAAAATGGGGTGGTAAGAATACAGGAGGAAATGACAGTTCAGTATACTCTTTTGTACAGTTTTGATCTTTGAAAGTATGTTAATGTTCTACATATTCCAAAAATAAAATTAATTAGAGTGAGGGAAGGGAAACTGAAACAAATTAAAGGAGAAAGAAGGAAGGATATATTGAAGGTAAAGTTTTCATAGTATTTGACTTTGTACTCTCAGTCACAGAAGTAAGAGGTGTGGTAAGTATATTGACATTAAAGGAAGACTGGGTTTTCAGTGTGATTGAAGTATAATACAAATATGAAATGATACAAGGTTAAAGACAAAAAATCTTCAGAATTTGTGAATTCATGATTTCTAATATACATATATATGGGTATGTTTACTTCTATGCATTGTATATTTATATATGCATTTGTATATGTCTATATATCTTTGGTGTATGCATTCATATATATTTTTTATGTATATATGTGTGCATGTTTCCTAGTTCTGTCTGCTAAAAGAGCCAGGAATGAAAGATACTCCAAATGCAAGTAAATCTAGTTTCTACATGTTGATATTTAACACTATTCCTCACTGTAATAAAGCAGAGATCCTCAGAAGGGTGGCCAATTAGATATAAGTTGAGCCTGACATATTATATTAGCTAAAAAGTCATGGAGTGCTCCAAAAAGTAATGGTAGCATGTCCCAAGAACACAGGAAGTAGTGTGACAGGGCTTTCATTGGACAAATCTGGAATAATTTGAACACAAAAAAGATTAAGTACAATAAATAAATCATTACAAAATAGAAATTAATTTGGACATATCTAATAATAAACAGTTAAAATCAATTACCCAGTCACTGGAGGAAAAGGGAGGGATGTTGAGTAAGGTAAAATTCCAAGGACTGATTGTTTAATGCAAAGAAAGTGTACACTTTAGAAAATTAATGCTTTGCATTGTCACAGTAAAGACTGGGTCAAAGAGAGCCATTAATGGATGCTAATGCAGGGAGAAATTTTGATGAGGTATAGGTCATCTGCATAGTCTGTTTATCACACACACACACACACACACACACACAGTGTGTCAGTACATACACATGAGGGTGTGCATGTATGCATGTATACACACCCCCATAAAGCCTTACACAAGCAGATGCTGTTTGAGTAGTTGCTATTATTAAGTAACTACTATTGTTTTTAATGAATTATTATGATGCCTCTTTGGGTCTGACAATCTGGGCTGCTTTCTTTTTGACTGAGATCAGCTTCTTCTGAATCTTCTGTAACCAGTCTAGGGGCAATTTTTCCCATTCTCCATCAGCAGCTACAAGCAAGTATTAAGAGTCAGGGCTGGAGTAATTATAACAGCTACCACTAAGGTTGTCAGTGCTGGGACTTAAGAAAGCTGGATCTAGCCACGTTTTCTGGCAATGAAATTCTCAGAGTAAATACATCTAAAAGGAAAAAAAAATTGGTTTTCATTTCAAGAGGCAGAACATGATACGAAAGCACCTTACCTTGTTTGTAATGACTCTAGAGTGGTCCTTCACATACTCAGTGCCGAATAAATCAATTTTTCAACTTTGACTTGCATTTGACACGGCCTTTAATCTGTGAACTATGAAATGCAAAGAAATCTTGTGCACTCCTCTCCCCCATCTGTGTGTGGCTGTCAGGCAAGCAGTCAAACAGAAGTTAATTGGAAAGAGCTGGATGTCTTTAGCTCCTTTAGTAATTATTGAAGTCACTCTCTTGGCATGGAAGAGAGCCTCTTGCCTCCACACTATTGGATAAAGAGACTCTTTTTCCTCCTTACATGGTCACAGAAGCCAGACAAAACTAAGCACTTTCTGTTTCTTTGATAAACCCCAGAATTACTTTGAGGTTGGATACACTAAGCTTTAGATTCAATTCAATCCGATTCAAGTGCATTTTAATACCTTTGAGAATAAGGTGTGTCTAACTCACCTCTCTGTCCCCAGTGCTCAGTCTAGCACCTGCCACATAATAAATATTCACTGTTAGGACTTTTTATTATTAATACTATTATTATTAATACCTGTTTCTAATTCCTGTTATGTACAAGTCTCTGAAATGAGCCTTTAAAGGGAAAAATGTTTAATTCCCAAGTTGCACACATTTGGGTTGAAACTCTAGCTCTCTTATTAACAGCTATGTTATTGTAGGCAAACTGTTTCATCTCACTGAACATGAGTTTCTGCTCCAGTACTATGAGGATTATATATAACTCAGGAGGTGGTATCGATTAAATGAGTTAAAATTATTAAAGTCCCTGGTACATTGACTGGCCTACAGTAAGTGCTTAATAAATGATGGTTTTCTCCCCTTGTTTCTTAATGTGTCCAGAGACCATTTGAATCACTTGTTCATGGCTAGTATCTTGCTTCAGATCTTTGCCTTTGACATTCTTAATTTAGGACAGGACAAGTCCTTTTTTCTCTCTCTTTGTCCTTCTATCACTCCCAACTCCATTATCTCTTCCATTTGTTTCATTTTAACTAAAGGATATCTTATAAATAGGGATTAAAAAGCTTAAGGTTTTTATTGTGTCCTACTTATGTGGCAGCACTAAGACATGTGTTGGAAATTCAGAAACGAGTACAACATAATGCCTTCCCGTAGGGAATTTGCAGCCTTGTCAAAGAAATAGGGATATACTATACCCAACTCAACTACAGTATGAGAAATTTTCAAAGAGAGAGAGAGGTTCTTTTAAATTTTTTTTAAAGATTTTATTTATTTGTTTGGGAGAGAGAGAGAGCTGGAGGGAAAGGGAAACAGAATGTAAAGCAGACTCTGCTGAGCACATAGCCCAGTGTGGGGCTTGGTTTCACGACCCTAATATATGACCTGAGCCAAAACCAAGTGTTGGACACTTAACCGACTGAGCCTGCCAGGAGCCCCTTGGAGAGAGAGAGAGATTCTTATTTATTTATTTATTTATTTATTTATTTATTTATTTATCTATCTATCTATCTATCTATTATTTATTTATTTATTTATTTGACAGAGAGAAACATAGCCAGAGAGGGAACACAAGCAGGGGGAGTGAGAGAGGGAGAAGCAGGTTTCCCGCCGAGCGGGGAGCCGGATGTGGGACTCGATCCCAGGTCTCTGGGATCATGACCTGAGCCGAAGGCAGTCGCTTAACCAACTGAGCCACCCAGGCACCCGAAGGTGTCCTTTCAAGTAGGCTTTGAAGGATTGTCCAGCAGTTTCTGGACAGAGAATAGGTGAAAGATCATTTTACAGAGAGGGTACAGCATGTGCAAAGCTACGTGGTGAGGCATGTAATAGGAGATAAAAATATATGTCTGCTGTCATATGGTATATGCTTTATCATACATGCATACAGTGGGGGAGTATTGTTCATGAGCTATGCACAGAGTCAGATATCTTCAGAAAGGTACTAGTGGGGATGTAGAAGGTAGGTTGCAGATATTCCGTACTGCTTCTGAAGATGGAGTAAGGATGTTATTGCCTCAGTTGGGGTGAAGGTTCAAAAGTAGCTTTTCATCAGGCTCAGTTGTTCCTGTAGAGCTGCAACACTTGGAGGAGTAGTACCAGTCTGTAGGCTGGGGCTGCAGAAGGGCCAGCCTGAATTATTAAAACTGGTGAAGAGACAAATGCACAGGGAGAGTATTTATTAATCACTGATTATTTCACTTGTTGGAATATCAGAAGGGAGAGAGACTGAAGGCAGATGAGAAACTGAGTAGGAGCTCAGGATAACTGTCTACATGATGAGTTCCTTCACTAGGACAGTAACAATGGTAATGGAGGAGGAATATGAATATTTTAGAAACATTTGCATGCATCTTCAGGAAGCTGGCAGACATTGAATACAGAAAGTGAGGGAAGCAGATAATTTGTATACTCTAGTGACAGATGGCATGATAACCTGGAAGCAAAAGGAACTGTTACTTGAGTTTCTTACCCCTAATGTGTTCGATAAAAACAGGATTTTCCAATTAAACAAATGGCTAGACTTGTCTGTAGAACTGTAAAGAGTAACCTAATTCATGAACCTATATTTTCTGTTGCCTATACTTCAAGTCCTACTTTTAAAAAATGAAATTGGAACATAGAGCTAATAATTTGATACATTCAGAAAGGTAGTAATAGTCCATAATAATTTTTATAGGGCATGATAAAGGATGATTGCTTTCTTCTAAATCATATTTGCACTGAAATAGAAAAAACAGTGAAAAAAATTACAAAAATGGATTTATAGTGTTGATCAAACTCCCCTAATTTTCCATATATTTCATTTGGTGTTACTTTCTCATGAATGTTAATAAACACAAATAGTAGTGCTTATTGACTCATCATTGTAAATTCCAGCTGTTGTCATATAAATTGACCTTAAAAGTTCATACTCATAACCTTAAACAGAGGGAGGCATTTGGTCAAAAAGAGTTAAATGAGCAAAGTATTGTACCTGGGGCTACAAGGTGGTAAAAAATAAATTCACTGCAAGGCAGGGAGCCCCTTACATAATAGACTCTGAGCCTACAAGTTCCAGTTCTGTGCATATACTTAACTATTCTGTAAAGTGGTTCCAAAGTTCTATATTAAACCAATCAACCGATATCTATTTTGTCTTGCTGCTTACAGGGACTTTTGGTAATCTAAAATGCATACTTCTGTGGCTGGTTTTTCACTTAGAGTACAAAACCAGCTATTTGGAGTGCTTATGCCATTTATAGTGTACCAAGATGTCAGAAATATGACTGACTACAACAAGAATCTTTGTTTTATTTTTATTTCCATTTTATTGATGAGGAAATAAAATGTGTCTCTGAGAGATTACGTGAAGTAATTATCCCAGGTTGCCAGGATTTGAACTTAGGTTGATGGATACTAAGTTTCTTTCCCTTTCCATTATATTATTTGGTCTTATATCCTCTGTTTTTTACAATCTTCTTCCTTTCTTTCTTTCTTTCTTTCTTTCTTTCTTTCTTTCTTTCTTGCTTGCTTGCTTGCTTGCTTGCTTTCTAAAGGGAGCTGTTTCATGCAACCTGCATGTTTTCTAATTCTTAATTATTTTCTGTATAATTGTTTTATCCCAAATGTTTTTTAAACCTTAAGTAACAATGTAGTACAGAAGATATAAAGTAATAATATTGAATTTTTATTGGACTTTTTAATTGCAATATGGTTGACATACCATGTTATATTAGTTTTAGACATAAAGTATTATATTAGATTCAGGAACACAACATAGTTAATCAACAATTCTGTACATTATGCAGTGTCCACTACCATAAGTGCAGTCATCATCTGTCACCATAGAACACTATTTCAGAATTATTGACTATATCCCCTATGCTGTACTTTTCATCCTGGGACTTACTTATTTTATAACTGAAGTTTGTTCCTCTTAATCCCCTTCACCTATTTGGTTTGTCCCCTCAACACCCTCCTCTCTGGAAACCACTAGTTTGTTTTCTGTATCTATGAGTCTATTTCTGTTTTCATTTATTTGTTTGTTCCATCTTTTTTTTTTTTTTTACATTCTACATTTTAATCACATGGCATTTGTCTTTCTCTGACCTACTTTACTTAGCATGATACCCTCTAGGTCTAACCATGTTGTCATAAATGGCAAGATTTCATTCTTTTTGATGACTGAGTAATATTTCCTTGTGTGTGTGTGTGTGCCATATATATAAATATATATATATATATATATATATATATAGCCATACCTTCTTTAGTCATTCAACTATCAGTGGACACATAGGTTGCTTCTGTAACTTTACTATTATAAATGAAGTTATAATAAACATAGGATTGCAGATCTTTTTTCAAATGAGTATTTTTGTTTTCTCTCAGTAATTCCCAGCAATAGAATTACTGGATCATATGGTAGCTTTATTTTTAATTTTTTGAGGAACCTCTATCTTGTGTTCCACTGTGGCTGCACCAGTTTACATTCCCACCAGTGCACGAGGATTCCCTTTTCTTAACATCCTCCCAGTACTTGTTATTTCTTGTCATTTTGATATTAGCCCTTCTGACTAGTGTGAGGTGGTATGTCATTGTGGTTTTGATTTGCATTTCCCTGTTGATGAGTGATGTGAGCATCTTTTCATGTGACTGTTGGCCATCTGTATATCTTCTTTGGAAAAAAAAATTAAGATCCTCTGCCTATGTTAATCAGATTATTATTATTTTGGGGGGATTTAATTATATGAGTTATTTATATATTTTGGATATTAGCCTTTTGTTAGAGATATCATTTGAAAATTGAATTGAACAATATTGGGTACACACTTTAAAAGAAACAGATTTTTATTTTTAATGTGTCCATACTAATAGCTTTTTACTTTGTTTCATGGTCAGATATTGTTTTTCTAAGCCTACATTCCTCACATAAGCCCTGCTGTTGCAGCTTTATAGTACCAAGGTGGAGATAGTTGTGCATATTTTATATTTTGTGTTTTTAAAATATTTTATTTATTTAGGGGCACCTGGGTGGCTCAGTTGGATAAACATCATAAGACCTGAGCTGAAGGCAGTTGCTTAACTGATTGAGTCACCCAGGTGCCCCTTAGGTTCTATTTTTATGAGGGCTCTCTATTATCCCTTTATGATTATAATGCAACAGATAAACAAAGATAGGAAAAGATATACCCCCCAAAAAGTTAAATTTTACTAAATCTGTGATTTTTTGGAAGTTACTTATTCTTTGGAAAACTTTGGTTTCCTCTTTCATTAGATGGGGATTAATAATCAAATATTATAGGGTTATGGTGAGGATTAAACGAACCAGTGATTTAGATGGATAGGTGGGTAGGTAGGAAGGTAAAACAAACAGTACTTAGTAAATAAGTGTAAGTCTAAGGAAAATAAAAGTAACCACTGAACAACATTAGGGTTGAGGGCACAGATGCCCTACATAGTCAGAATTTGCATACTTTACTAATACTGAAAACTTTACTAATACTGAAACTTTACTAATACTGAAAACCTCAAGAGATCACTTTTTCTTGTGATACAGGATTTACTGGAGATAGGAACAGCTCCTGCAAAGATGATTAGTGTCACACAGCATTCTAAGCAGATCCTTGTTAACACTTAAGCTCACTACAATAGCAATAGGAGGTGGCTACAAAATTATATTGTACTATATTACTATTATAGTAGTAAGGTATGTACTACAGTTAATTTTATACAGTTATGATTTAATATTGCATCTTTACACTTGTTTACATTTCTCTCAACTATGTAGGTTGCCATGTACAGTCTGTATTTTGTGTGCATAAGTGTTGACAGATTTTTAACTTCTTATAATAGATTTGTGTATGTCTTATGATAGTAAATAATAAAATAGACTAGTATCAACATGTGTGCATTCATGACATACCTAGCTTTTTTCCATTTAAAAAAATATTTCTAGATTATATGGCTTGTCTGCAAGTTTTTTCAAATTATCACAAATCTTCAAGACTTTTTCCCAATACATTTAATGAAAATACCCACACTGTTCAAACTCATGTTGTTCAAGGGTCATTCATACAAGAGGTGTATTTTATATTATTTATTTATTTAGTTAATATTTATTAAGAACTTTTTATTTGCAAGCCCTATTCCAAGTACTTTATATAATCTTAATGTTAATATCCATTACATTATGAGACATGTATCTTACTATTTCTGTTTTACTGATGATAAAACTGGGATTTAGATTATACAGGTGTTTTGCTGAAGTTCCTACAAGTATCATATATATGGAGACAAGATTTAAATTCATGTCTTACTGACTTCAAACCCATCCTCTATGCTGTATTTTTAAATTTACCTTTATTTGTTAAATGGGATGTATATAACCTACTATTTGATGTATAGATGCTGGTTTATGGGGATAGTAAACATGGACTAAAGTGGGATAATTAAGTATCAAAATATCAGGAGCTAAGAGTAGCTAAAAATTGAACATTCTAATATTGACTGTCAGAATTAATCAGATGTCATAAAATAAAGTGCTAGGAACCACATTTTCCCTCTTTTGATCTTTCTCTAAATGGCTATTATGGGATACAGTTGAGGTTTTAGTACAGGACTGAGCCAGGATGAGACTGGAGAAGATATGGGAAATTCTTCAGTCTAAATAAACATCATGTCAGGTTTAAGCATTTATGGCACGTTCGATCATCCTTTTTCCCAAATGTTTCAACCTCATAAGATCAATGAAGCTCCCAGGTTTTGTAGCCAAATTAGTATTCATCTTTTCCTTACTACCCTGTGAGCTATAGACACCACAGTTAGTTAGTGCCAACAATTTATAAATCAGGGCTAGCCGGAAAGTTGTTTCTCAGTTTTGGGGTATTAAATAATGCTATGTGGAATTGAAATGTAGTGGAAAGAAAGAGGGGCTTAATCTCCCTGCTTTGTCACATAGTAGCTGCATGATTCCAGACAAACTATTCTCTTTCTCTATGTCTCACTTTTTATTTGATTTAAGGTCAGAAAGTCTCAGATGCAAATCTTGTCCCCATTCCTTAATAGCTTTTTGACCTTTGTCAAGACCTTTTATTTGCTCTAAATCTTAGGTATATATTTATAACTTAATAATTAGAAGTTACCTATGAGTACTTGCTTCATAGGGTTATAAGGATTAAGCTAGGATAATATATAGAAAGCATTTGGATATGTGCATTGAACATAACAAGCACTTACTAAATGTTAACATTACTAAACATATCTAGCACATTTCTCCTGTGACTTGTATTTTGTTCTCTTTGTGTTAGACACTGTTTCCTACTTGGATGTAAGATTATATACAGTCTTACTTTGGAGATATTGCTGGTTCAGTTCTAGAACACTACAGTAAAGTGAATATTGCAATAAAGCAAGTCAAATATTTTTTTTTGTTTTCACAGTACATATAAAAATTATGTTCACACTATACCATAATCTATTAATTGTGCAATAGTATTGTGTCTACAAAATAAACATTCATAACTTAATTTAAAAAATACTTTATTACTAAAAAATGCTGAGTACCATTGGACCTTTTAGTTAGTTATATTCTTTTTTCTGGTAGAGAGTCTTGCCTTGATGTTGATGACTGCTGACTGGTCAGGTAATTGCTGAAGGTTAGGGTGGCATTATATCCACAGTAGATCTGTATTCAAAATTAGAGTCAATCCTCTCAAACCCTGCTGCTTTATTAACTAAGTTAATTAACATGCTGAATTTTTGCTATTTCAACAGTCTTCATGTCATCTTGACCAGGAGTAGATTCTATCTCAAGAAACCACTTTCAGGGTGCCTGAATGACTCAGTTGGTTAAGACCTTCAGCTCAGGTCATGGTCCTGGGGACCTGGAATCGAGTTCCATGTCACTGGGCTCCCTATTCAGTGGGGAGCATGCTTCTCTCTGGAGCCCTGCTTATACTCTCCCTCTCTGTGTCAAATAAATAACTAAAATATTCAAATAAAAAGAAAGAAACCACTTTCTTTCCTCATCCTTAAGAAACAACTCCTCATCTGTTCAAGATTTATCCTGAGATTGCAGCGGTTCAGTCACATGTCTAGGCTCCATTTGTAATTCCACTTCTTTTGCTATTTCTACTGCATGTATACTTTTTATACTTTTATACTTCTTTTGCTATTTCTACCACATTACCCCCACTTCAGTGTTGAACCCCTCAAAGTCATTCATGAGGGCTGGAATCAGCTTCTTCCAAACTGCTGTTCATGTTGATATTTTGACCTTTCCCACGAACCATGAATGTTATCATGGTATCTTGAATGGTGAATCCTTTCCAGAAGGTTTCCAATTTATTTTGCCCAGATCTGTCAGAGGAATCACTATCTATGGCAGCTTTAGCCTTATGAAGTATATTACTTGAGCATTGAGGCTTGAAATGCAAAATTATTTCTTGATTCATGGGCTGTATTATCAATGTTGTATTAAGAGGCATGAAAAAAAAATTATATCCTCATTGTACATCTCTATTAGAGCTCTTGGGTGATCAGGTGCATTGTCAATGACCAATGATATTTTTGAAAGGAGTTGTTTGTTTGTTTTGAGTAGTAGGTCTTAATAAAGGGCTTATAATATGTAGACAGTTGTTTTATAAATAGATGTGCTGTCATCCAGGCCTTGTTGTACCCTTTATAGAGCAGAGACAGTATTGATTTAGCTTAATTCTTCAGGGCCCTATGATTTTCCAATCAGTAAATGAGCATTGTCTTCAACTTCAAGTTACCACCTTTGTGAGTCCCTAACAAGAGAGTCAGGCTGTCCTTTGAAGGTAGTATTCACTTCTCCTCTCTAGCTATAAAAGTTCTAGATGGCGGTTCATAGCTACATTGAAAATCTGCAGCAATGTCCACAATTGCCAAACTGTGGAAAGAGCCAACATGTCCTTCAGCAGACAAATGGATAAAGAAGATATGGTCCATATATACAATGCAATATTATGCAGCCATCAGAAAAGATGGCTGAATACTCCAACCTTTGTATCAACATGGATGGGACTGGAGGAGATTATGCAGAGTGAAATAAGTCAAGCAGAGAAATTCAATTATCATATGGTTTCACTTACTTTTGGAACATAAGGAGTAATATGGAGGACATTAGGAGAAGGAAAGGAAAAGTGAATTGGGTAAATCGGAGGGAGAGACAAAGCATGAGAAACGGTGGACTCTGAGAAACAAACTGAGGGTTTTGGAAGGGAGGGGGTTGAGGGGATATATGAGCCTGGTGCTGGGTATTAAGGAGAACACGTATTGTATGGCGCACTGGGAGTGGTGCATAAACAATGGATCTTGGAACACTGAAAAAAATAAAAAAAAAATAATAAAATAGAATAAAGTCAGTGTCATGACAAAAAAAGAAAAGAAAAGAAAATCTGTTGTTGAGGATGGCCCCCTTCATCTATTTTCTTAGCTAGATCTGGAGAACTTGTTGCAGCTTCTACATCTGCACTTGCTATCTCGTCTTCCACTTTTACCTTATGGAGACAGCTTCTTTCCCTAAACCGCATGAACCAACATTTCTCCTAGCTTCTGACATTTCTTCTACAGCTTCCCCACTTCGCTCAGCCTTCATGGAATTGGGAGTTAGGACCTAGCTCTGGGGAATAGGCTTTGGCTTAAGGTAATATTGTGGCTGGTTTGATCTTCTACCCAGATCACAAAAATATTCTTTATATCATCGGTAAGACTTTATCCAGGTGTTCACTGGAATAGCACTTTTAATTTCCTTCAAAGACTTTTCCTTTGCATTCACAACTTGGCTATTTGGTGAAAAGGCCTAGCTTTTGTTTTATCTTGGCTTTTAGCATGCCTTCCTTGCTCAGCTTAGTCATTTCTAGCATTTGATTTAAATTGAGAGACATGTGACTCTTCTTTCATTGAACACTTTGAGTCATTATAGGGTTATTCATTGGCTTAACTTGAAAATGTTATTTCTCAGGGAATAGGAAGGCCCAAGAAGAGGGAGAGAAAAAGCAGAGCAACTGGTTGGTGGAGCAATTAGAACACACACAACCTTTACAATTAAGTTTACTGGCTTTTATGGGTACTGTTTTTGGAGCCCCAACATAATTATAATAGTAAAATTAAAAATAGGTGCTCCCATATCATGATAACAAATACAATAATAATGTGAAAGTTTGAAATATTGCAATCATTACTAAAATGTGCCATAGAGACACTAAGTGGGCAAATAACCGTTTAAAAATAACGGTGCTGGCAGATATGCTGAATGCAGAGTTGCCACCAATTATCACTTTGTAAAAAAAAAAAAAAAAAAAATGTGTGCAAAGCACAATGAAGCCAAACATACTAAATGAGGTATGTCTTTAATTGAAGACCATAGTAAGGATTAAAATAAATAATGCACATAGAGTGATGTGACATGTAGTAGATGTTCAGACATTTAGTAGATGTTCAATAAATATTAGAACATGAGATATAGTGGTATGCAATTAAGCCATACCCCCATACAGGCTTATATAATGTGAATGAACAACAGTGAGATATAAGGACTTTTTTATTCATTCATTCTGTAATTCATTCATTCTATCAATAATCTTTATCATTAGTTCTGTAACTGGCAGTGATCTTATGTATCAAGCTGAAAGCAAAATTTATAAGACTGGGTTTCCTCCCTATAAATTGTCTTTATTCTGAGATCCAGGTCTGTTGATAAATTTCAGAGTCCGTGAATTCTCCTAAAAAATATACAAAACTGAGTATTTTTATTTTCCAGGAAAAATATCTGTCACTTTCATCAGCTGTTTTGAGGGCACCCCTAGAGATACTCAAGTTAGAGATCCCTAATTCATAATTATAGCTTTGGCAGCACTGTTGATTCTCACTTGCCTGGACTTTGAATTCCAGGATAGCAGAATTCAGTTTCTAGATTCCTTCCCTGGTTGTTTTGTGACTTAACTGAAACCTCAGCTTCCACACGTATAAAACTGGGATGGTAGTAGCTGCCTCTGAGGCTTGTGTCAGTAATGCATATCAAAAAGAATCTCAATTTATGGCACTTTGTAGGTATTCAAAAGTAGTGGTCCCTTTCACATTGGTTTCTACCTCAGACAAGAAGGATACCTTCCTTATCACTGATCAGTCAGGGCTTATCAGTGGTCAGGATCCTGGGCTTCAGAAAATAGTCACATAAAATGATATAAAGGTCAAAACACAGTTAATGATCATTAAAACAGAAAACCTTGCCTCCTGGCCCTGGTCTCCATATCATAATTCATATATATATTAGGTCATAAACCTTATATTATACCCGAAGTTGCCTGTTACTTTATATGCGATTGCTGTCGCAGTTGTGTGGCATTGTGATTCAGATCTTAGTCATTACAGAAGCCAGTTTCTGTGTACCTAGGTGTGATAAGTGACACAAGTGCACATTTATCCATTAGATATTTTTCATAGTAAGGGCAGAACTTCATGTTATACAACAGCATAGACGAAGAACCCCACGTAAGAAGGAAAGGGGCTGCTGAGAGCCATAGAACCATACAAATGCTGATAAGTAAAAACAAAGTGGTAATGATATGATGGTGGAGAGATATTTTTTAGAATAATTAAATGTCCCTGCAAGAAAATTGATTAATCATTTGGAAAAATATTGAGTCATTATTATAACAAAAATACCTGTTACAGTCTTCCTATTGCTATTTCAGATTATTCCAGCCATGGCACACATTGTATCTTCTTTCAGTGAAAATCTGTAATAATCACCAGCATTTATGTCATAGAGCTTGTGTCATGAAAACTCAGAGCATCAGCTCAGCCTGTGGATCCAAAGTGGTCATGCTGAACTCTGTACCGAGTTCTTTCTCTAGGTGACCAAAACCTGGCCTCTCAAGTGCCAGAACCTGGCATAAAGTGAGTGTTTTTCATGAATAGATTTCTTTTCTTCATAATCAAAGTATTTTGAAAAGAATTTGTGTTCTATACAGTTTGTATATAATATTAGTGATAATATTTTCTATGACAAGTGATAGCCCCATTTATCACTGGAGAAACTGCAAATCCCTTACCATAATGCACGACATATCCACATAAATATATTCTTGTGTTTGTATTATGGTCCTAATAAATAAATGGAGACACAATGATGAAGGAACATGCCGTGGGTCCTACCTTTAGTGAGCTTCTGCTCTGTTGAAGAAGTCAAACTCTAAAACAGTTACAACTGAAGTGGTGTTAAGAGTTGTGAACGTGGGTTGGGAAATCCGTAATACCAGCTCATGTAACAGGAACACCAGACACAGATTCAGAGACTCAGGGAAGACTTCTCAAAAGAGGTGACATCAGATTGATTTTAAGGATGAGTAAGAACAAGCCAAATGAGTTGCCGGGGTTGAAGCAAACCCTAATCCTAACAGATGGGGGTTAGATGCAAAGGACAAGAGGAAAGTGAGGCATAGTGATATATTCTGGGAAGTGGAAGAACTTCAGTATGACTAGGGTATAAATCAGCAAGTGGATAGGACACTGTAAAGAGGTTATGCTAGAAAAGGAAGTAGAATAACTGAATGAGAAAAGACATAGTATATTACACATGGCTACTCTCTGAAAACTCCTCTAAACTTTCAGATAAATGCTCACTATTCCTTTTATCCCCATGGGTCCAGAGAGCTATGGGTTGATGTGCCTAGAGAAAAACAATAATTACTGCTTGTTGTTTACATGGGAAGCATGGGATGGTTCATTTCTCACATACCATCAAAGTGATCTTCAAAAGCCTCTATATAGGAAGGTTAAAAGACAGACAAAAATTTCGAATGAAATGTTCATTCTAGTGGAGAAGATAATCAACAAGTAGAGCAGTAAGTATATAATATAGTGTTAGATATCAATAAAATATGAAGAAAATTAAAGTTTGATAACAAATAAAATGAAAGTGGTTTAAAATGGGCCCTTAGAATAAGAGGTATCTAAAATTATTCTGATTTCCTTTAAACCAGGGTGATATCTACACAGGATATTAGAGTCCTTTTAACTAGATCCAGTCCTTTTAACTAAATCCTAGAATTTTACCTACTAATGATATTTTTGTTTATTTGTTTTACTGTCCACTGTTCTAAAACATGTAGAATAGATCATATTCCACCTGCCTGATACCATGGAGATTAGAAATTACTTGGACTCAGGAGGCTGAGAACGAGATAGAAAACAAATAGCTCTTCTTTGTATCGTTTGTATTATTATAGTAAAAGAAACACTTTCATTTTCCACTAACTTTATTCCATTAATTACATAAATGTATAAAGTGCATGTCATATGCAGCAACCTAAAGGGGCATGCTGCTTAATTATGATTGATGACAGAAACTTCTTAAGAAAGAACTATAACTAGTAGAAAGCTTATGAGCAAGACTAACAATTAACCCTATTCTTTATTCTTTTTTAAAAACTTTTTTTCCAAAAGGCAAATAATGAAGAGTAAGTCTGATCAAAATGAAACTCCACAATTTACCATTTTTTGACTAAAAGTAGAAATCCCCATCTTCATTGATCTATACCTGTTTCCTCTGTTTTAAATGTTAATAAAATATAATAATTTAGCGGTGCCTGGGTGTCTCAGTCTATTAAGTGTCTGCTTTCGGCTCAGGTCATGATCCCAGGTTCTTGGGATCTAGCCTCATGTCAGGCTCCCTGATCAGGGGGAGCCTGCTTCTCCTTCCTCTGCCCCTTCACTCCCACTCATGCTGTCTCTTTTTTATGCTCTGCTCTCTCTCAAACATATAATATCTTTTTAAAAAAGGATAATAATTTAATTCATCTCATAGTTTCCAAAGTACTTTACCCTCTCTAGTATTATTTCAAGATTCAGAAGCATTCTTTCTTATCCGCATTGTATTTGCATGTTAAAATTAAGTAATGGAATTATTGTTTATGATTCTTCATATTTGATTAATGCTATAGAATATGATGCATACATATATATTGAGAAAACTTTCTAATGTAATTCACTTACAGTGATTAAACACAGATATGTTGTCTCTGACTATTCTACCTTGAGTCTTAGAGAGTTTCTAATTTTATATATATTCTTCCATACTGTATATAAACGATGCACTAAAAGCTGCTGCTTTCTCAACAACATCCTGGTCACAGTTAGTTAAATATTTAATGTCACAAGCACAAAGCAGGGCATGCAGTGAGCATGAACTTGACTATAAAACCACTGTAATGGGTTTAGGTCCCTTGGGTCTCCAACATGCTCTGTACTGATACAGTAAATGAGGGAAATGTCTCATCAAGATGCATGTTTAAATAGCAATCTGTCCTGCCATATCCATTGACAAGATTAATTATAGATCTCTGAACCTCATGTGTTTCTTAATACCTTGACTCTCTTCCCTAGTATGCAGTCAAGCTATAATATTTGTTGTAGTCTTGCATGATTCTGGACAATTCTCTTTTCCAGAGTAACACTTTTCAATATATTTTCGGTCTTAATGACTTTACTGAGTGCCTGATACAAGTTTCCATTAGTGATTTGCATTTGTTCACTGAAATTAAAGCAGTCCTTTTACAATAGTAGCAAAATTCTGAAAGAATGTAAAAGCTCTCTTAATGAGAAAATTCATCCATTTTCTCTAGTATGTATGTCTTCAAGTTAAAGGATGAAACACTAAATACAGTAAAAATTATTATAAGGTACTTTGTGAATCATGCAATCTGCCTTAAAAAATATGAAAAGAAAAAAGACCCCAAATTATTTTTTAAAGTTGAAATTATGGTGATAGTAGATCCAGTACACCATTTGTATTTTATATATATATGCTTTCTACACAGGATACTATATATATATATATTATATATCATATATATTATATATCAAAGGAGTTGAAAGCACAAGTTTATGGTGAAACATGTGTAACTGAATCAGGGCTTCAGTGTTTACTAATTGGGTGAAGTTATTTGATGTTTTGAGCTTTAGTTTTCTCATTTATAAAATGGAAAAGCTAAACCAACTTTTGGATTCGTTATGATGTATATACATATATTATATATATATATTATATATATATTATATATCAAAGGAGTTTAAAGCACAAGTTTATGGTGAAACATGTGTAACTGAATCAGGGTTTCAGTGTTTACTAATTGGGTAAAGTTATTTAATGTTTTGAGCTTCATTTTTCTCATTTGTAAAATGGAAAAGCTAAACCAACTTTTGGATTCGTTATGATGATTACATAGTATGATACACAGAGGTGATATCACAGTGCTTGGTCCATCACAGTCACTAAATGCCAGCTTAAAAATAAACAGCTCTTTCCCTCTTGGCTGCCATAGTTAGAGGGGCTGCCACCATGTCCTCCCACCTGCAGTAGATGGATGAACATGCAAAACTACCCCAGCTTCCTGATCAAGAGGAACAAGCAGACATACAGCACAGAACCCAATAATCTGAAGACTTGTAGCTTGTGCCATGACGGGCTGACACTGAAAGGCTATGGGCGTGGAGCTGTCAGCCTATGGCAAATGTGTAGTGGTGGTCATGAATTGGAGATCGGGCCAGCAAACCTTGTCGTCTCCTACTTGTGGACCATCATCAGCAAGAATGCCCAGGCCATCCTCAGCATTATCAGGCACATGATCTTCAAGAACTAGTATAGCCCAGATCTGTGCATGGCTGCCGTTTGCAGAGCCAGCTGCATAACCAGAAGCCTGTGATGGGGAGGAGGTTGGGGCTGTCCCACCAAGAGCTCCCCACTTCCAAAGCAATAAAGATGTCAACCACCTAAAAACAAGACAAACATAAACTTCATACAATTTGAAATACTTGCCTAGGTTTTCTATTGACCTCCATCATCTTAAATGTGAATCTAAGTAGTAAGCCTCATAAGAATCTTTACAGTTGATCCTGATGAAGACTCAGATGTCTTTTATTGTGATGTGTCCTCATAATATTATTGAGGAGATATTTATTAATATACTGCATTCAGTCTTCCTAAAGAAGAAACTAGCACACTCAATGAGCTTTTATTTTTCTTCTCTTTTCTTTAATATCTAGGACAGTACTCTTAGTTGCAGGACTTACTAGCTCATTAGCTCTCTGTTCATTTGTGCTCCCATCTTTCCATGATATGGTCCAAGCTCTTCGCTGTTTTCAAGGATACACAGCCAAATAGTTTCCCTTCCTGCCACTGATTTGATCTACCTCCTTCATTCATTATTCCATTTTTCTTTCTTTTTTTTGTAAATTATTATTATGTTCAGTTAGCCAACCTATTTTACATCATTGGTTTTTTTATGTAGTGCTCAACAATTCATTAATTGCCTATAACACCCAGGGCTCATCACAACATGTGCCCTCCTTAATACCCATCACGCATGTACCCCATTCCCCCATGGCCTTCCCTTCTAAAATACTTAGTTTATTTCCCAGAGTCTAGAGTCTCTCATGGTTTGTTTCCTTCTCTGGTTTCTTTCCATTCCATTTTTCTTTCTAATAGTACCCAGTACTCTAGTGATGATGATACAAAATCCTCATCTCAATTTGGGAATAGACTGGCCAGCTGTGTCTCACTATAGAGAAAGACAGAGTCTAGGCACTGGATGCCGTTTTGAAATGCAGATTACAGAGTCACTCTGGAATAGAGGCGAAAGCACTTTTCAAGATAGTTGAAGAAGAGCACCTTAGGCTGAGATTAAGTTGGATGGAAATTAATGAGAAAGGAGTTGGTCAAAAAAGAAGTAGGGGATAATGATAGGGAGGCAAAGCTAGTGGATTGAAAGTCAATGATTGATGGATATGATATTTGCCTTATTTATTTAGTATATTTCTCTAGGGTAGGAAAACGCACCACTAAAGGAACTGAGTTAGACTGGACAATAAGAAGGCTGGTTGTTATCTTCATCAAAATTCTTATCATTGTCATCACCACCAGCACTGCTATCATCATTATAATCCAATTTTCAGAGAAATAGGAAAGTGTATCAGTATTATATTGAAACAGTCAAATGATAGGTTAAAGTAAAACTTGACTATTATTGATAATCTTTACTCAGCAAGTTATTGATTGACTGTAGGGTACTTTTTACTGAGCTATAATTCACATAAAACTCACCATTTTAGGTGGCGCCTGGGTGGCTCAGTTGGTTAAGCCACTGCCTTCGGCTCAGGTCATGATCCCGGAGACCCGGGATCGAGCCCCACATCGGGCTTCCTGCTCAGCAGGAAGCCTGCTTCTCCCTCTCTCAATCCCCCTGCTCGTGTTCCCTCTCTAGCTGTGTTTCTCTCTGTCAAATAAAAAAAAAAAAAAAAACAAAAAAAACTCACCATTTTATTTATTAGATTATTTATTTTATTCATTCAGATTTTTCTCTATTTTACAGAGTAGTTCATTTTGAACATTTTCAGTTGTCAGACTTAAAAAGTGGTACCAAAGTACATCAGGCAAAGGCCTCCATTGAAGAAGCTCAAATGTCTGAGCTCAAATGTTGAAATGGTTGTTTCTATAGCTGGCAAAGTGATGTTTCTTCTAATTATAAATGTAATAATATGACTTATATAAAGATTGTTATCATAGTTGAAAGATGAGGCTAAGTATCTCCAGCTATTTGAACACATGTGTGATATGCATGTCTGAATACTATTTTATATATAGTGTTCATCACTCATTAGGTTTGCTTAAGTACTCACTATCCATTGTTTTGTTAACTACAGATCCAATAAAGAACAAAACCTAAGGTCTTGATTCCATTGGCTCACATTTTTATTAATCATGGTAACCATTGTCCAGCCATATCTTTGGTTTGCTATTGCCTTTGGTGAATTGTCTTGTACCTACCCGTAAGTAATGGTCAAGATAAATTGATAGCAGGGTGCCTGGGTGGCTCAGTTGGTTAAGCGACTGCCTTTGGCTCAGGTCATGATCCCGGAGACCTGGGATCAAGCCCCACACTGGACTCCCTGCTTGGCGGGAAGCCTGCTGCCCCCTCTCTCACTTCCCCTGCTTGTGTTCCCTCTCTTGTTATGTTTCTCTCTGTCAAATAAATCAATAAAATCTTTAAAAAAAAAAAGATAAATTGATAGCAATAGAAGACCCGGGCTTGGTACTACTGTAAATGGTTTTCATTGTTATCCCCAGTTACTATGGAAATAGCAGTATGAAAATAGGAGATTTTGGAAAGATAAAAATTACTTTCTGAATAGTCTTCTACAGGCATATGTCTAGCATAATGAGATATAATTTTCAGTTCTATGTATTTATAGTATATGGGTACCTCAAAAATGTTAAAATGGAAGGGACTTTGTCTCTCTCTATGCCTGACATATAGTAAGTGATATAAATTAAAGTATTTGTTGGATGAATAAGTAAATACATATATGAATGTATTTAACAAAATAAACACAGCTACCGTTTATGACCACTTACTATGTGTCAGTTGCTGTGCTTAGCTTTGTATATGCAGTCATTATTTTTATTCCTGTTATACTTATAAGAAAAATAAAACTTAGGGTGTTTAATAATTTGTCCACAATTGTATATCTATCTGTAACTCTGCTCTTAGCTCTTAGCCTATGCCACTCTATACCCATCATGCTAAATCGTAATTAAAAACTGTTAGGCTCCTTTACAAGACTGTGAACTCTAAGAAAGTAGTGATTTTTACTGTTGTATCTATGTATCACCAGTGCTAAATTCAGAGCCTAGCAAAGAGAATGTGTTCAGTGACTTCTTTCAGGTTGAAATGATTGATCTTTGGAGATCCACCCTCAACATAAGGAATCAGTGGAGAGGGCTTGAAAATTAGGAAAACTGTACTCAGCTCATTGATGCAAACTGAGCTATGCCCATTTGTTCAGTGTCACCTCCCATGTTCTTTTAATGTTAGAAAATGTTACCTACCAAAGAAGTTTCAAGTTGAGGATTACTACACCTGCAATCTTGATATCAAATTATAATAAAAGTCAGGTTAAACCAAATTCTTATATACACACATAAATTTATTAAATATAGATATTCATTGACAGTCAAACATAAAAAAATTTATACAACTTATATTTTCATTTCAATAAAGTCATATGGTGCTTTTACTTGTTCTGAGTACTACTGGTATCTAAGTTCACTTGAGGTAGATATGATTAGTGGTCACTCGTCTAGCTGTCATCAAGAATTATATTCTCTTGCATTATAATTAAGTTCTCCTACTTGAGTATGGATCTTTTTTTAATTTTTATTTATTTTTATTTTTTGGCCAAGCTATGGCCACTATCCTTGAGGATATAGTTTACAAGCCTCATTCAATTCTTATGATTATGAAGGGAGAAGGGAGCCTTACTAAATCAAATAAGTAAATCCACGTAGTTTAAATACTTCCATTTTCACGAGTGAGAACCAACTTCTAATGATCATCATGCTAATCAACAAGCCACTAATTTCACCAATGCAAATTTATTTTTGACATTTATCAGGTTAATTAACAAAGCCTCAGGTGAAGATAGAGATGTATAAAAGAAGCCCTTGTAGTTGACTCTGATCTTTTTGATATGGTGCCAAGTGAATACCATAGAAAGTGTTTTTTAATTAGGGTAACTGCGATTTATAGCTAAAACTAATAATATTCATAACATCACATCATTAATGGTAACTTACGTATCTCTACACATATATGTACATGTATATGGGTGTATATGTTGTGTGTATGTTTCTGTAATCTCTTCTCTAGAATTAGGGTTTAAACATTTGCGACCTAGGTGGTTTCTCTAAGTTCTCCAGAAGTACTCCATCTTCTTAGTTACTTTTTATCGCATCTTCAGTTCAAAACTTGTTTGTAGAGACTTGTATAAAAAAGTATTTTAGATTTATGAATTTGATGTACTATACTGTAATTTGCAGATCTTTTTCATGGGATATTTTCCCTTCCCAAATAACTTATAAACTTGTCCAGAGAAAGAACTTTCATTTTAATTTTTAATTGCTCATCGTTCATATCACAAATATTTAGTGGCATTAAAGGTAGTTCTTTCCATTCTCTCTTTTATGCTTCCGTGTGCACGTTTAACGGGCTCAATACCCACTGCAAGCACTATAAATGTTGAATTACTGAAAAACATTCTGTTATGAAACCATCATTACTGAGGTTTGTTGGTTTCTTTGCCTAATTTCAAAATACCTTTTTCATTTTAGGTCACTCCAGGTAGCTGTCTTATCACATCAATTCTCTGTCGATTCTTGCTGCATAGGGTGAAGAAGAAGTCACCGGATCAGGTATGGCTTCTAGTACCAAAAAGTACCCACTGAAAATTAAATCCATAAACTACACTTCAGAGCGAAACTTTAAAAATATTCTTAAATAGAACTTGAGGCGGTTGATTTTGGAAATTACTAGAAGTAGGGACCATTTTTTTCTGTACTACAAGATCTCTTTTGTGGAAAAGAAACTATTTATACAAGTACTTGTTAAAGCTTCTACATTGCAATTTACTCCACCTAATAATTACCCTATCAACACATATTCTGTCTAAATGTCTTTAGTCACAGTCCTTCTGATGTAATCTGGGTGTTCATTGTTCTTCTGTTTGATATGCACTGGAAGCTTGCAGCATCTTACTCTAATCAGTATTTGAATGCATTGTCTGTTGAAATGAAAGTAACAATGATTAGTAGGACAGATGTTTCCCCTGAATGTGAAAATGTAGGGGTTAAAACCACAAATTAAATTGAATATTCACAGTCTTTGCATGCATTTTTCAAGATGGTGGAATACAAATTTTTGTGTAGTGGAAGTCAGGTACCAGTCAGAGTTGTAAAGATCTGTGACCTGCAAAATAGATGATATTTGGAAATAATTGTTTATTCTGGAGAATAGATACAGAACTGCAGTATGTTGGTAATATGAAATATTATTTGCCTTTATGGTTGGTGAATTTGACAGAGACTAGGAGAGACATGGAAATGGAAAACAGAACAATCAGAATTTCATGCCAGGTGCTTCAGTGTGTTAGTATATGAACAGAAAGATTAGAAGAGTCTATGAATGGATTGTTAAATTATTCATTAGTGTATTGCTGCTTTTGTTAATATTAGATGTTTCTCTGCTTTTTGATTGAAAATGCTATAAAATCAGTTGCTTATGACATTTAATTGTCAAAATAGGAAGATTTTATGACAGAAATCTGATTTCTCTCATGTTGTAATATTTATCTCCAGTTTCTACATATATTCCTTAGTTAATATTTTTCACTGGGATTTCCAGATTATAAGGTCATGATGAAAATTAAAAAAAAAAAAATATATATATATAATGTATGTGTCAATGAGCTAATTTTAATTTCTAGTTGAGGAAATAATCGAGGTCAAGGAATTCCTATCATTTGTTATAAAAACAGTGCAGATATTTCTTTACTTACCATGGAATTGTGCCTGGATAAATTCACTGTAAGTTGAACAAATCATTAAGTTGAAAATCAGTTTAATACACCTAACCTAACCTACTCAACATCATAGCTTATCCAGCCTACTTTAAACATTCTCAGAACACTTACGGGAAAATCATCCAATACAAAATCTATTTTGTAATAAAGTGTTGAATATCGTATGTAATCTTTTTCATACTGTGCTAAAAGGGGAAAATAGAATAGTTATATGGGTATAGAATGCTTGTAAGTATGTTGGTTATTTACCCTGGTGATCTTGGGGCCAACTGGGAGCTCTGGCTCAATGCCATTGCGCACCATCTCAAGAAAGTATCTTAACACTTGTCACTAGTCTGGGAAAAGATCAAATTTCAAAATACGGTTTCTACTGAATGTGTATTACTTTTGCACCTTCTTAAAGTCAAAATATCCTAGGTCAAACCATCTCAAGTCAGGGATTATATTGTAACTTACATCTTTTTTTAAATAAAGTTTGTGGTTATTCCTTCCAACAACTTTCACAAATACTCACTGAAAACAGGTACTGAATACAGCTGCAGAATACAGATGAACAGGCCCAACTTGTGGATGGTGCCTAGTTAGCTAAGATCTTAAGAGCAACAGGGTCAACCATAAAATCCTAATTTACAGTGCAAATTACCATACTTGAAGAGGCATAGCATCTCATTTCTAACTCTAGTAGACTCAGTTATCAGGCTGATTTGGGGCAATCCCTGTGTTTTTTTTTTTTTTTTTTCTGAATTATTTAAGTAGTTAATAAAAAGATGGATGAGTGTCTTTGGATTAAAAAGATTCCTCTGTCTACTGACATGCCTCGAGTTTATACAAAGTCATCATCTAGGTCTCTAAGATTATGACCCATGGATCTAGTCTCCATTAAAACTTTCTTCACATAGAATTCACAGGTTCAAAATGAAGCATCTTTGGAGTCAGTACCCATGATTTAGAGGTTATTAGTGCAAGAAGTGGTTTTCAGTGTTTCATGATGCCTTCCCTACTTCAAATTTTACCACAACTCACAAGTGTTAATACCTTAGACTATGACCTTTAGTTAGCACGTGCTTTTGTTTGTTTTAATTTCATTAACTTAACCTAAAGCCTTTCAGTCAACATTTGAAAACTTGGAAAAATTAGGGGCAGCAGGTTGGCTCAGTCATTACACATCTGCCTTTGGCTCAGGTCATGATCCCAGGGTTCTGGGATCAAGCCCTGAGTCAGGCTCCCTGCACAGTGGGGGACCTGCTTCTCCCTCTCCCTCCACCCCTGCTTGTGTTCCCTTTCTAGCTGTCTCTGTCTCTCTCTGTCAAATAAACAAGATATTAAAAAAAAACTTTAAAAAATCAAATAAATAATAAAATAAAATAATAATGTTTCATAATTCATAAGACTGCCTCCATGATTCTGAGCAAACCATTTACATCCTCCTTTTATTCACTGTGTGAAAGGCCTTTGCTGGCAGAGGGTTGGCTCCTCTCATATAGGGGTATAGTATCTTTTTTTTTTCTTTTTAAGATTTTATTTATTTGACAGAGAGAAACACAGCCAGAGAGGGAACACAAGCAGGGGGAGCGAGAGAGGGAGAAGCAGGCTTCCCCCGCCCGAGCAGGAAGCCTGATGTGGGGCTCGATCCCGGGGCTCCGGGATCATGACTTGAGCCGAAGGCAGTCGCTTAACCAACTGAGCCACCCAGGCGCCCCCTCTTTTACTTTTATTTTTATTTTTATTTTTATTTTTTTGGTATTTGAGATTTGTTTAAATATATTTTGATTTAGTCATTTGATAACTACCTGAACATTTAATCTTTTTATAGCATAAATAGAACATAAGCTTTAGAGACAAGCAGATTTAGGATTATATTTTATCCCCATCTTTTACCAGCTGTGACTCCTTGCTACAGATGCTGCATTTGTAACTGGTAGGGAACAATGATACCATTTAAAAGGGTTTTTCCAAGGATTGTACTAAATTCCAAGGATTTTAGGCTCTTAGTATACTGTGTAGCACAGAGGAAACACTCAAAACTCTTCATTGTGTCGTGTAATTGCCTAGAATATTAATCAGAGTGGTATACATATATATAAATTAATAACAATATCACAGGGAGTAAGGATGGCTTATCTGTTTTCAAGTCATTAGTATAGAAAAAATATTAACACTAAAACTGCACTGAAGATAGCTTCAAGTTTGAAGATTTGCAGTGCCTATTGCTATTGATTATCATGGTAAGCATAGAAAATTAGGAGTATAGAATGTTCTATATATGGTGCTTAATATCTGTGAAAGTGAGTGTAAAAGTGACCACAAATGTGATCTAGCACAAAGATTTTCTCAGACTGGTTATTTGTTTGAATTTTTTTAAATTTGTTTTTTGTTTTATGTGGAACTATACTATATGTAAAAGTTAAATAAGAAGAACTGATCTATTTTGTGATGAGAGAAGCTCAGATTCTTGTCTGTTCAGCTCTACCACCAACCCATCCCTGAGTTTGCTCTGAAGACCCGGTCCCTACAATGCTTAGGGAACACACACACACACCACGTGAAGAAAGAAAGAAACGAGGAAGGAATGAAGGAACAAATGAGTGAACGAAAGAGAAAAGAAAGACATTGACTTACTGACGGACTGCAGTCCTTTAAATTTTAAGATGGAGGAACTGAAGTCAAGCATAGTGAAGTGACATGCCCTAGGTCACACACTGAGAGAGGGACAGATTTAGTTGTACTGACTCCCATTTACAGGATTATGTTATAATACTTATTTTCCTATAATATTTATCTTACTATAATACACTTCTATAAAAGAATGCATTTATAGTTTCGGACAGCAAATGTGGCTCTGGGAAATGTGGACTTTCCTCCCTTTTTCCCAATCATATCATTTTGGTGGTTGCTCATGTATTGTAGTATCAGTTGTAAACGTGCGGTCACCAACCAGCAACATCAGCATAACTTTCATTCGTTTTCAATTTTTTTTAAGATTTATTTATTTATTTGGGGGAGGGGCAGAGGAAGAGGGAGCAAGAAAGTCAGGGAGACTCCATGCTGAGTATGGAGTCCCACCTGGGACTCAATCTCATGACTATGAGACCATGACCTGAGCTGAAGCCAAGACTCAGGGGCTTAACCGACTGTGCCATGCAGATGCCCCAGCATAACTTTAAAAAATACAAATTCTTGGGCCTACTCAGACCACCTAAGTAAAAAATTCTGATGGTGGTGCCACGGAACTTATGGTTAACAAGGCCTCCAGGGGATTCTAATATTCATTAAAGCTTGAAAACCTTTATAGCAAGGAAATTATTTAGAAATTAGCTCTACCTGTAAATTAATCTTAATTACCTGGCTCACCTACCAATAAACAAAAACCACCAAAAAGATATTTAAAATTCTGTAAAGAAAATAATTGAGAGGGAAAATGAAATTGTGTTTGTCACCTACCTTATACAACAAACTCTTTGATTTCTATTAGTTATTTAATCCTTAAGGAGCATTTTGAAGTATATGCATTATTACCTGATTTTTGATGGAAAAAACAGACTCAAAAAGATGAAATAACTTGTCTAAGATCATTCAACTGGAAGTTGCAGAGCTAGGATTTGAACCCAGATGTAATTGACTCCAAAGCTTTCAATTTTCCTGTTATGCAGTGAAACCCACTGGGCACTACACACACCTGGGGTGGAATAGCTACAACTCCAGGGGAAAAAATCCATGCATTCAATCTCTTTATCATTATGGAGTGCTTTAATGTTGATTATATTTAGGATGTAGTATACCTCTTTTTTGATGTTGCATGGAAACAGTATTTTGTCACTCTGACAGAAGAGAATGAATGCCTTTTCTACTCTTCTTCATTCTGCTTATATCTATTTGAATATCAATCCCCAAATTTCTATAAACTTGCCTAATGATGACAAGCTAATGTATACGTATATGCTCATTTTTTTTTTCTTTAGCATTTTATCTAAGAGATAATGTAGCTCCAATGTATCCTGTTTGGGGACATATAAAAAGTTTCTGAAAAATGAATCATTCCTTAGATATTATGTAAATAAAATCATGTAAGTATTATGTAAATGTAATTACATATAGAAGTAATTATAGGGATATATATTGCAGACTTCGGAGTGTAATATAGGAAATTATAGGAGAGGGTAATTATATATCATGTTCCCCAAAGCTTCAACATCTAGGAAGAAATGTATCCATTTTTATCTCTGAAAAAGATATTAAATATTTTACTGTGTTCTGCACAGGGTGTGGTGAATGGGTGGTCTGATTAGGGAAGTAGATTGAGTAGGTATTGTGAATTAGGAGGATGTTTGCATTGTGGAAGCATATCAGTTCTAGAGCTGTTAAGATTACTTATCAATGACAGGCCTTGCGTATCTCTACTTGAGACTGGTTTCCAGTGTGTGAAGAGGAAAATTCTTGCCTGATCCACATTCTAAGATTCTGCCTGTAAGAATGCCAGCCTCATGATCTAGTGCCTTATAATGTTCTGCAAAATTGAACTTGATTGGACAAGTAGCAATGGCTGCCAGAAGAAGAATGATCTAAAGAGATAAATGCACAGAATTTAGCAGAGAAGTGTATGTAATATTACTTGAGGACCTGTATGAAGGGTTGTATCTGACACGTAGTATGAAGTCTATATATAGGAGAGTGGATGGAGCTTGAGAGTGTAATGCTAAGCTAAGTAAGTCAGAGAAAGAAAAATACCACATGATCTCACTCATACTTGAAGTTTAAGAAACAAAACAAGCAAAGGGAAAAAAGGAGAGAGAGAGAGAAGGAGAGAGAGAGAGAGAGAGAGAGAGAGAGAGAAATCAAGAAAGAGACTCTTAACTATAGAGAACAAACTGGTATTTATCAAAGGGGAGGTGGGCAAGGGATGGGTAAAAATAGGTGATGGGGATTAAGGAGTGCCCTTGTTGTGGTGAGCAGTAGGTGATGTATGGAACTGTTGAATCACTATATCATACACCTGAAACTGATATAACACTGTATAACTATACTGTAATTGAAATAAAAAAAAACACCTTAATAAAAGACCAGAAATCACAAGTTAATGAGATCAGGTTTAGAAGCAGAACAAAGCAAGAAGTCCAGGTACTTGGTTTTATTAAAGGACAACTAAACGTTTGGGAACCAGAGACGTTAACTCTAAGACTCAAGACTCAAAGGATACCTTCTTTTTGAAGAAAGGTGACAATCAACCACTGTACCTCCCATATCCTATTCAAGGACCATTCTGTCATTTTTCTAAGTAAATGTCTCCCCAATTTCTTTACTTCTCTCTACCTCCACTGCTACTGTCATATTCTGTGCCACCATCGTCTTTTGCCGGAATGGATTACACTTGCCTCCTAACCCCTTGTGTCCTTGCCAGTTATTCTCTTCATAATCTGTTTTGCATACTTCAGCCAAAGTGATTAATCCTTCAGTCATTCCACATTGATTTTAGGGAAGGTATTAAAGTCCTTAACATGATCTCTAAGTCTCTGCATGCTCTTATTCCTACTTACTTTTACAGTCTATCTTGTGTTCCTCTCAGTTGTGTTCCCTCTGTAACACAATACTGCCCAACTTCAGTTCCCTAAGGTAACATGCCTTTCTACCTAGGATGCTCCCTCCATTACTCTTTTTCTTTTAGGTCTTACAGGTTTCAATTCAAATACTGTTTCATCAGAAAATACTCCCCTTACAGTTTTCTCCAGAAGCAAACACATATACACATGTCTGGTCTCCTACTATATTTCCTCTAACTAGTTTGCAATTATATATTTGTATGTTGATGTGAATACATGCCTGTCTCTCCAACTGAATTTAAACTACATGAATGTAGGAACCTTTTTTTTTTCTAAAGGGTGTACCCTAGAGCTCAGATCAATAGTTGCTGTAAATTGTTTGCTAAGCAAAGTCTTAGATATGACACCAAAAGTATAAGTGACAAAAGAAAACAAGATATGTTGAACTTCACAATACAAAACTTTGTACTGTAAATAGTATCAGGGAAGTGAAGTGAAAACCCACTGAATGAGGAACATATTTGGAAATTACTTATGTAGCAAGAGTTTTGTGTTTAGAATATGTAAATGACAAATCATAACCCAATAATAAATAATAAGATAATAATAATAACCCACTAAAAGTGGGCCAAGAATATGAATAGCTAGTTCTCCAATGATGGTATACAAATGACCAATAAGCCCGTGATAAAATGCACAACATTACCCTATAGGAAAATACAAATTAAAACAACAATGCGATGTTACTTCATGCCTACTAAAATGACTGTAATAAAAATTAAGAATAATAACAAGTGTTGGCAAGGATATGTACAAATTGGAATGCTCATTCATTGGTTGTAGGGATGTAGAATATATAGCCACTTTGGAAAACACTGGCTTATCTTCAAAATATTAAACATAGAATTGTTATATTACTTATAGCAATTTCTCTCCTAGTCATATACCCCAGATAATTCAAGACATGTTTCCATAGTAAACTTTGTACACAAAATGTTTATGATAGCAGTACTCATAATGCCTCCAAAGTGGAAACCACACAAGTTTCCATCAACTGATGAACAAGTAAAGAAAACATAGTATATTTATACAATGGAATATTATTCAACTATATAAAGAAATGAAGTACTGATGCACGCTGCAACATGGAGGAATCTTGAAAACATTATGCTAAGTGAAATAAGCCAGTCACAAAAGACCATAAAATACCAAATACGGTTATAATCCCATTAACATGAAATATTCAAAATAGACAAACATACGGACAGAAAGTAAATTAATGTTTCCCTAACAGTAGGCAGAGGAGAATTGGAAGGAAATAGGGAGTGACTGATGATGGGTGCCTTGTTTTTATTTTTTTCTTGGCCTTAAAAAGGTTATAAAATTAGGTTATAATGATGCTAACACAACTCTATGATTATACTAAATATCACTCATTATATATTTTAAATGGGGGAATTGTATGTATCAATAAAACCATTATAATTTTGTCATGATTTAAAAAGACAAATTTCTTGTATTTAATGTGTGGGTACATTATTTTCACAGAATGATCAAAAACTGTTAACACATACACCCATTCAAAAGTAATGCAAACACTAGATATGGTAACTACATGGATAAATAATATTTGAAAGAGAGAATTATATTTAAACATATTTGAAAGATAATTATTTAAAGTAATACATTAACAATGTATTGTGAATTTTATTATGTACATAGAAGGAAAATATGTGACAGTAATAGTGAAAGGTGAAGAGGGAAGAAATGGAAGTTTATTATTGTAAGGTTTTTACTTATGATGTATTATCATAGCACTTGAAGGTAGACTATAATCAAAAATGTATGCTATGAATTCTAAAGCAGCTACTAAAATAATAAAACAGAAGTAAAACTAAAAAATGAAGTAAAAAGCAATTAAAAATAGCTAATCCAAAAGAAGGCATAATAAGAGGAACAAGGCTACAAACAGTATATGGGACAAATAGTTAAAAGAAAAATGATGGCGAATTTAAACACAACTTTGATAATCTCATTTAATATAAATGAACTAAATACACCAATTAAAAGTCAGAGATTATGAGGTTGGAACTATATGTCAAATGCAAGTAACATACATTAAATATAAAAATACAAGTAGGTTAAAACCGAAAAAAAAATGAGAAGAAACATGTCATGCTATCACTAAGCCTAAAGCAGTTGCAGTAGATATATCAGACAAAGTAGATTTCAGATGCCAACTCAGAAAGTGGAAGTCACAATGGGTAAGCCATTATGCATCTAATAATACAGCTTCAACATATATGAAGCAAAATCTATCAGAACTACAAGTAGAAATCAATAAATCATTATCATAATCTGGTATTAGAATACTCATAACAAATAGATCAAGTCAACAAAACATCACTAAGTTTACAAATGACTTGAACAACACTAAAAAACAACGTGGCCTAATTAACATTTATAAAATACTGCACCAAACTGGAGTAGCATATATATTGTTTTCAAATGCACATTAAACAATTAGCAAGATAGACCATATTCTGGCCCAAACATGTATTTCAGTATACTTAAAATAATTAAAGTTCCTCAATATCTTCTATGAATTATAATGAAATTAAATTAGAAATCAATAACAAAAGATACCTGGGAAATCCTCCCAACTTTGAAAACTAAATAACACACTTCTAAATAACCCATGGCCCAAAGAAAAAAATAAAGAGGGAATTCAGGAAGTATCTTTGAACTGCATGAAAATGAAAATATAACATAGAGAAATTTGTGGGATTTACCTAATACAGAACTTACAGGAAATTTTATAACACTAATGTCTGCTTTAGAAAAAAAGAACCTTCATGAATGACCCCAGATTCCACCATAAGAAACTAATAAGAGAGAATAAAATGTAATGGTAAGCAAAATATAGGATATAATAAAGATCTAGTGCAGTCTCCCTCAATGAAATGGAAGACAGAAAAACAATAAAGAAAACTCTTGAAACCAAAAGCTTATTCTTTGAAATTATCAATAAAATTGACAAATATCTAGCCAGATTAATCTAGAATAAATATAAAATAGACACACATTAGCAATATCAAGAATGTGAGAGGTGATTATTATGAATTAACTTCATACCAAATAGATTTGACAACTGAAATGAAATGGACAAATCTCTTGAAAGATACAAAGTACAAAGGTGCACTATAGTGATTTAAATAGTGTCCCCCAAAGTATAGTCTTTGCAGGTATAAGGATCTTGAAAGGAGAGCTTCTTGGATTTAGGCCTTAAATCCAGTTACTGGTATCTTCATAAGAGAGAGAGATTTACACATAGACACAGGGAAGTAAGCTATGTGAAGACTGAGGCAGAGATTGAAATTATGCTGTCAGAAGCCAAGGAACTCCGGGAGCCACCAGAAGTTGGAAGAGTAAGGAAGGGTGAAGTTGAAGGATCATACTACCTGATGTCAAGACTTATTAGAATGCTACAGGAATGACTGTGGTAGTGTCATAAAGATAGACATAGGGATCAATGGAACAGAACAGAGTTCCACAGATATAGATCCATACATTTATGAACAACTGATTTTTTTTTACAAAAGTGATTCATTGGATAAAAGATAGTTATTCCAACAAATGGTTCTGGAACAATTGGATGTTCAAATGCAAAAATGTGAACCTGAATCTGTATCCCATATTGTATATAAAAATTAACAAAGTGGATCATAGATCTAAATTTTAAATGTAAAACTGTAAAGCTTCTGAAGGTAAGAGGAAAAAATATCAGTGCGGCCTTAAGGTAGGTAAATTTCTTAGATATGATACTGAAAGCAAAATCTAAAAAAATATTAATAAGTGAAATTTCATCACAGTTAAGTATTTCTGCTTTTCGAAAGACACTTATAGAATAATTAAAAATGTACAGATATGGAGAAGGTATTTGCAAAGCAAATATCCAATAACAGATTTTATTCCAGAATATATAGTTTCCAGATGTTATTATAAGAAGTCAAACAAACAAAGGGCAAAAGATGTTTACATAAACTTCATTAGAGAACACATATGTGTAGTAAATAATGATTTGTCATTAATCATTAGGGAAATATAAACTAAAACCACAAAAGATGCCACTACTATATACCTTATCAGAATGTCTAAAATAAAAAGGAATGGTGTCTCTAGTTGCATGGATGTGGAACAATTAGAAATCTCATATCCTGCTAGTAGATATTTACAAAGGTAAAAACTCTGTGAAGACATTTTGGTGATTTCTTAAAAAGATAAACATCTCGGGGCGCCTGGGTGGCTCAGTTGGTTGAGCAACTGCCTTCGGCTCAGCACATGATCCCAGAGACCCGGGATCAAGTCCCATATCGGGCTCCCTGCTCGGCAGGAAGCCTGCTTCTCCCTCTCTCATTCCCCCTGCTTGTGTTCCCTCTCTGGCTGTGTTTCTCTCTATCAAATAAAATCTTAAAAAAAAAAAAAAAGATAAACATCTCCTAGTTGATACAACCATCACATTCTTAGATATTAACCCATGAAAAATTAAAGTATACATCTATGTGAAGACATATAGATGGATATTTGTAACAACCTTACTTTTATCACCCTAAAACTGTGGAAACAACAGGTGAATGGATATATCAGCTCAATAGGTGAATGGATATATCAGCTGTGTTCTAGCCATATGACAGGTGAATGACTATTTCAGCTGTGTTCTAGTTATATGACAGAAGCTCACAATAAAAGACTGTTAACTACTGACACATGCAGCAATACAGGGGAATCTCATAATATTTTTTTTCTGTGATAAAGAAGCCATATGAAAGAGCACATACTGTTGGATTTCCATTTATATAAAATTCTATAAAGTATAAACTAATCAATAGTGACAGGAAATAAATCAGTATGTACCTGGGGACTAGTAGGTAGGAGTGGGATAAAAATAAGCACGAAGAACTTTTGGGGTGATGGGTATATTCACTATCTTTTTTTTTTTTAAAGATTTTATTTATTTGACAGAGGGAAACACAGCTAGAGAGGGAATACAAGCAGGGGGAATGAGAGAGGGAGAAGCAGGCTTCCCTCCGAGCAGGGAGCCCGATGCGGGGCTCGATCCTGGGTCTCCGGGATCATGACCTGAACCGAAGGCAGTCGCTTAACCAACTGAGCCACCCAGGCACCCCTATATTCACTATCTTAATATTGGTGATTATTTCCTGAGTATATACAAATATCAAGGACTTTCAGATTGTATACTTATAGCATAAAAGTTTGAAAGAGTTGAAAAATAAGTATAGAGACAGACAATGATAGCAGAGAGAGCAAGGGTGATATACAAGGCTTCCCCCCCCCAGTCCTGCTCAGGGCCTTGGACTATATTCTTCAGGCACTGTAGAGCCCTTGAAGGTTGTTAGTGGGCCAGTTACATTATTTGCATTTTAGCAGTGTGACTGGCAGCAGTGAAGGGAAAGGATTGGCAATGCACATTTAAAAAAACAACAAAATAACATAATGGAATTGCGACAAATGTTCCAAATAATGTCTTCAGGATTTCCAGTGAAACCAATTAGCATACATTTGAAAAAGTGCTGGTGGGGTTAGGGACTTATTCTGTAGCCATGAAAACAAATTGGCCGATGTTGGCATACAATCTAGTAAGTAGCAGAACAATGACTTACAACCAAGCCTGTCTGATTGAAAGCCTATTTCTCTTTCCACTACTCATGTTCTATTTTTTTTCTCTCTCACCTGGATACAAACCCCATTCCAAAACTTAATGGTAATGAGGATTCAAGTAATCAAATGAGATTTTTCAGGATTTTCTTCAAATCAGAATGTGGACTAAATCTTATATAATGCCAGGTCTGCTATAGTTTTCTTTAATGGAGGCTGAGCAGGCTGTACTTGGACCCTGCTAAAACATGCTGTACCAATAAGGGATTACATCTATACCTTTTTATTTGAAAATATGAGTCACATTCCAATATCATCCCCAAAGTGACACACATTAAAAGTGATTAAATTGGGAATTCACTGTCTTGCTTAAGGATAATAAACTCAGTAAGCCACAATGCTATATGTAGGCACAGTGTTCATACAGGTTAAAGAACAGTATCTCTAGTATAACCGAAATTCTATTGTTTCTCAGAGAAGCCCTAAGAGTCAAGGAATCGAAAGCAAGAGCGCCAAACTTAAATTTACTTGGCAGAGGAGAGGTTAAACTTTAAAATTAGCAGCCTTCTGGAAACATGAAAAGCAGTTACCCTTATTCCATCCTATTTGGAAGCCTTTGAAGGATTTTGACATTTTGACAATCTGAAATGTCATTCATTCATTCATAGAAACCTACATGAAATTTGCCCGTTTGGCTTTTCAAAACTGTTGAACAAAAACCCTCTTTGGACTTGGGCTAATAGTACTAATCAAAACTTTAATAATAGACTTGTCATTTACCCTTTTTTATTATAAGTTGGATGGGTCTGGAGATTGCTTATGCAATTTTCATACAAAAGAGTGAGCAATGAGTGTTTAAGACTTGTTACAAAATCCTGTTTGCAGGCAAGAGAGAGAAGAGAATAAAGCTGGGCCTGAGGATTAGGGAATTTCTCTCTAATTTGGCTAAATTTTACTTAGTCCTAGAGAGGAAAGAGAGAGAGAGAGAGAGAGAGAGAGAGAGAGAGAGAGAGATTAGTTCTCATTCATTTACTAACCCTAATGTGCATTATCATGCATTAAGCAGAATACTTAGAATGCAGTGGGAACAGGTTAGACTCTGTCTTGTTGCTTATGGAAATTATTAGTGGAAATTAGTAGAGAGAGGGATTAAGCTGCAGTTCAGACCACACTAGGTTCAAATTCTGACTTTTTGTACCCTGTCTCTGACAGATTTCTTTACATTCCTAAATGTCTTTTCCGTATTTGTAAAATTAACTATTAACAATAATACACATCTGGAAGGATTTCTGTGAGAATCACATTACGCCATGCATTCAAACCGTGTGATTTAGTGACCTTAAATGTGCACACTATTGCTACGCGTTGCCGGTTATTGTGGTGTACTTGAACACATTATCGCAGAGAAGTAGGAAAGAGTGCTGTGGGTCAGGTACTTTTTATGTGCTGTCTCACTTAGTCTACATAACATCGTCTATATCTTTCATTTTACTAATGAGAAAACAGAGGCACAAAGCATTCGAGAAACTTTTTAAAAATCTTACAGTTAATAAGTGGCAGAGCTTGAATCAAGTTTCTGCTGCTTCCCAAATCTGTTTTTCCACTCTAATGCTGCTTTCTAAGTTAAGATTAAAAGGAAAATGATACCATGAGAAATGTTCACTTATTAGTGGCAATCCTGTGATAAAGCTCTGTTACTAACCAGATCTGCATATTTTTATCAGTATCCATATATAAAATTGAATTGCAAAAACAAATGTAGATATTCTTACTTAACATGAGTTCCCAGAGATTTCCCAGTGAACATGCCCTCTGTTCTTATAAGTCTTTATATACATGAGTTTTGGTTGAATTTTCCAGCCATGTTTATGGTGATTGCATTTGCTGAGCCAACATTCGGGTCGCCTGAAAGCAGATATTGCTGCTGCTTGAAATTACAAGTAAACCTGATACATCAAGCACGAAAGATAAATTGAAGCGGGCAGTCTGAGAAGACTGGCCCTGTTCTAGGCTGCGTAGTACAGTGGTTGGGTAAGTGAACTAATTGGGGTCAGAGAGATTCCCACCCAGAACTTCACCTCAGTCATTGTCTAGCAGTGTGGTCATGGGCAGCTTAATTTTTTAGGTTCAGTTTCCTGAACTATAAAGTAGAAATGATAGAGATAGCAAATAGCACCTATGCATGGGGATGTTTTAAGGATTAAATGAGATCCTGGTCCAGATGAATTAGCCCAGTGCCTGGCCAGTAGCCCTGAATAAACTGTAAATATGGTTGGCAATGCTGTGTGGTTGTACCGGTCTCGATGGCCAGTTCTTTTTAAGTTCAAGTGAAACATTCTGAACCAATAGCCAATCCATAAGGATAGATTACTCTGTGAAATGATGTTTGGTGGAAAATGTTTCCTAGAAAGCTCTCCATTTTTAGTTCTCTTTCACTTATTCAGATTGCTTCAGAGAATATCTTCAATTAGGTGTTTGTGCACTCAGAAAAACACCTGGCAATCTTCATTTGAGCAAAGAGAGGTTCACTGTGAAAGACCAAAGTACAGCCAGTCTTTCTCAGCCCATAGCTGCTGCAGGAGTGAGAGCTGGCATTTGGAAGTTGCAGCCTGAGGGGGTATCAAGTCAGAAATATCAATCTGAAATACTGAATTCATCAAAGTGTGCAGTAGTCTATACATGTATAGAAGAGGGCAGGACTCTTCCATCAAAAGATAATGTGACCCAGTGCCCAGATCTTGGTTTCTAATACCATTTTCCAATAGAAGTTACTGAAAGTTAAATGGCTGATTTTAGAATGGTGACATAGAATATCCAAGATAAACCTGGAGCACCTAGTAGGCCTAGAAACTAAGATATTGATCATAACACAAAATGAAGAAATACCAAAAGGATACAGAGGTCAGTTGAAAGAGCTCCCAATGGCCAAAGATGGAACAATTTGAGTGACAAAATAAATATTTTGTAATAATTTTGTAATAATTTGTAAAAAAAGTAGTATTAACCTCTACAACTGAGTATAATGTGTATAGTTAATATAAATAAATGATATAAAACATAAATGGGGGAAAAGATAAATCTCCCACATAGAATTTCAAATAATTTGTATAAACACGTGCCCCTGTACTCCTTAATTATGGACACAGAGTGACTTGATTTCAAAGAGTACAGTATTGAAAATGGGAAAAATGACTTTATAGTGGAGAATCCTGGTGAATACTACCTTAGGGAGTTGATTAGTGTTAACACCATCAGTGATAATCATGTGTTGATCATGTGTATCTTTGATATGTGTTGAGCATGGCACTTCACCTGTGGGGGGGGGTCATCCTTTTCAAAACTCATAACCCCAGTCTAACCGTAAGAAAAAAAAATCAGATAAACCTAAATTGAGGAACATTCTATAAAATACTTGACTTCAAAACTGTCAAGATCATTAGGAGAATCTGAGAAACTGTCACAGCCCAGAAGGCTAAGGAGACATGACTACTGAATGCAGTGTTGTATCCTGAATGGAATCTTGAAACAGGAAAAGGGCATTAAGAAAACCTAACAAACTATGGATAAAGTATGGAGTTTAGTAGCATGGCTCGATATTGGTTCATTGATTGTGACAAATGTGCTCTAGTAATATACATGTTAACTGTAGGAGAAACTAGGTGCAGGGCATACAGAAAATCTTCTGCCTTTCCAACCTTTCTGTAAACCTACACATATTCTAAAATCAAACATAATATGCAAGGTATTTCTAAAATGACATAACTAGTTTTAAATTGAAGTTTTGATACTTTCTTTTAATAATTATTCTCATTGTCCAATATGATAGATAGTAGCCACAGAAGCTATTGAACACTTGAAATATGGCTAGTCTAAAATGAGATGTGCTTTAAATATAAAATACACACCTTATTTGAAAGGCATAGTTCATGGGTGCCTGGGTGACTTCGTTGGTTAAGCAACTGCCTTTGGCTCAGGTCATGATCCCAGGGTCCTGGGATGGAGCTCCTGTGTCAGGCTCCCTGCTCAACAGGAGGCCTACTTCCCATCTTCCTCTGCTACTCCCCCACTTGTGCTATCCTGCTCTCTCTGTCAAATAAATAAACAAATCTTTAAAAAAAAGGTGTACTTCATACCAAAAAAATGTAAAATATAAAATATTCTCTTTTAATAATTTTGTTATTGTTTATATACTGAAATGACATTTTGGATTATATTGGATGAAACAAAATATATTGGTGAATTATATCTTCTTATTTATTTATTTATTTATTTTTAAAGATTTTATTTATTTGACAGAGAAAGAGAAAGCGAGCAAGCACAAGCAGGGGAAGCAGCAAATGTAGAGGGAGAAGGTGAGGAAGAAGACTCATGGCTGAGAAGGGAGCTCTGCATGGGGCTTGATCCCAGGACCCCGGGACCATGATCTGAGCTGAAGGCAGACACTTAGCCAATTGAGCCACTGAGGTGCCCCTTCTTGTCTGTTTTTACTTTTTTTTTTTTAAGATTTTATTTATTTATTTATTTATTTGACAGAGAGAGAGAGATCACAAGTAGGCAGAGAGGGAGACAGAGAGAGAGGAGGAAGCAGGCTTCCTGCTGAGCAGAGAGCCCAATGCGGACCTTGATTCCAGGACCCTGAGATCATGACCTGAGCCGAAGGCCGAGGCTTACCCCACTGCGCCACCCAGGCACCCTGTTTTTACTTTTTTAATGTAATTACTAAAAGATATAAAAATATTTATGTGATTTACTTTATGTTTCTAGTGGAGAGCTTTTACTCCAAGGTATTAACAAGGACATATTTGGATATTTTCAGGGACTAAGCTACCTGTTCTCTGTGTTTACCTAAAATGTTTGTTTAAATGTGACATTCCAAATTTTCTTGTTGTCGCACATATTTTTTTTTTTAAGTGGAAGATAGCCCAAGAGCTTAAGGACAAAATCAAATTAAAAAGTTTTAGCCTTTGCAGGAGATGTTTTCATATAGTTATTCATTTGCCTGAGAGAGCACCTGAGACTAACTAGCCCTGTGCAGTGTGATGGATAGTCTTGGAGTCTAACTTCTCACCTCAGATGTTGCCTGCAGGGCCCATCTGTTGTGCTGTTAAGATTGCTTTGTGCATTATTTTCTCCCACAGATTCTATGAAATGCCCCATGGTGAGTTTATAGTAAAAACAGACAAAGTAGAGAGACGTTCTTTCTCCCTTTTTATCTAAAACTGCAGGTGCTCTTCCCACAAACAATGGGCGGCTATATCCCAGCCTTACAAACTTCCACCCATTACCTGAGGTAAATGGTATTTTATGTGAGTAAAAGAGCATTGATTTTATTCACCTTGCCTTGTGGGTGATATCTAGCGATTAAAAACAAACAAAAATCTGCCATTTCCTTCCTTTTCTACCTGAAAGAGTCTTCATTCTTTAAGACCTAGGTCCAGGTATCTGTTATTGTCAAGATTTTTTCCTCACAAACTTAAATATCTCTGTGCTCCCAGGACACTAGCTGAAAAACACTGTCTTTGACAAGATCATAAGTTCTTGTCAGGATGTTAGAACTATATCTCACTTGCCCAAATTTGAGATCCTTGGCAGAAGAGATTGTTTCTTCTATGGTAGCAAGATCTGGGAAGCAGTTTTTGAAATTGGCCTAGGTGTCAGCCCTTGCTTTGGACAAACCCAAATTAGGAGTCAAATAAATATAGGAAAAACAAATCATATCGATATGAAATAGGTAGGTAGTTAATGAATGAATGTATGAATGACCACAGTAATGTCATCCTTTACCTACAGAGGGTAGGTCAAGTTCCTGAATATGCTCTTTAACCCCAATTACGTTTACATAGGTCCTGTTTGCAATCTTCCAGTTCTTTCCAAGTATAATTGTTCTTCCTACAGTCTGTCCTGTTATTTGCCCTGCTTTTAAAATTACAGAGCAATACCATTTTGCCCTTCTTTTTTTAAGTTCAGTTAGCCAATATATAGTGTTTTGCCCTTCTAATGCTGCTGAGTCTATTATAAATGTTGATGGCTATAACTTATTTTGGATGAAATAGGAAAATGAGAAAGGCTCTGGGCAATCTAAGGCAAGACAGATTAGCTTGGCCCTCCAGCAGATCAAAGGGAAGCACAGGATTGGGATGGAGGCATTGAACTTACTTTGTGTAGCTATAACATTTGAACTTCACTGCACTCCTATTATTTGGGGGAGAGAGACAAAGTGGCTCTTAATAGAGCTAACAAAACCTTTAAAATAGATTTTTAAAGTATGATAAAACAATCATAATGTATCATAAATTAAGAACATCTACTTATCCAGGAGAACAGAAAAAGAAACAAAGGGATAAAGATATTTTCACTACGTATGTCTGACAAAGGACTTGTATCCAGAATATATGAAGAACTTCTGTAAATCAATAGAGAAAAGGTAGTCAACCCAATAGAAAAATAGACAAAGAACTTGGGTATTTCACCAAAAAAAGGATATCCAAATAGCTATCAAAATATATGAAAAATGTATGAGTACATTAAACTTCATTAGTTCTGAGGGACTGCAAATTAAAAACATAATCCTTTATTACTACATCTCCATCAAGCTAAGATGAACATTACAAAAATTATGAAGTCTTGGCAAGGATGTGAATGAACCACAACTCTCCTACGCTGCTGGCAGGAATAAGTTTGGTACAGACATTTGAAAACTATTTGATACCTACTAAAGCTAAACATATGTATAGCCTCTGCAATTCACTCCAAGGTATGTACTCAACAGAATGTGTCTATGTTTACTATAATCCACATACTAAATATTTATCATGACTTTGTTCATAATAGCCTCTAATTGGAATTTACACAAATGTCTCTCAACAATAAAATGGATAAATTAGGGGTACTTGAGTGAATCAGTCGGTCAAGCAGCCAACTATTGACCTTTTGGCTCAGGTCATGATCTCAGGGTCATGAGATCAAGCCCTGTGTCTGGTTTCATGCTCTGAGATTCTTTCCCTCTGCTCCTCCCGTTGCTCATGCATGTGTATTCGCTTGCTCTGTCTGTCTCACTCTCAAATAAGTGTTGGGGGAGGGAGAACAGTTTAAAGCTGATAAATTAGGTGTGGCATGTTCATACAATGGAATACTATAAAACAGTGAGAATTGGGTGATCTATAACCACATTCATAAAGATAGATGAATCTCACAACCTAACATTGAGGGAGAATTCAGATATAAGAGAGTACACACTGTAAGAATTCATTTTATTTTAAATTAAAAGCAGACAAACCTAATATATATTGTTGGAATTGGATCAAAGTCCTCCCAGGTGAGAGGTGGGATAGTGACTGAATGGGAACAAAAAAGAGGTATCTGGGTGCTGGTTATATTTCTTTGTCTGGATTTGCTTGCTAATTACATGTGTGTGTTTAGTTGTAAATACATATCAAACTGTACATTTGGGATATATGACCAAATAACTCCAATAGAGCCATTTGCAAATATAGTGTTGCAATACAAATTCTTGTCCATTTTAGGTGTGGGCCAAAATAGAGTATATACTGTCCAGGGAGCACCTATATGAGGTTGCATAGGAATACACAGGTGTGCTTGTACTACTCTGTAGTTAACATTAATGGAGAGCTATTCTAGTCACTCTTCTGAGAACTTTACATGTTTTGTGCCATTTAATCAATTTCAAGAAGTAGAGATTATCTCCATTTTATAGAAAGGAAATTTACTTGATTTGCTCAAGATAGTGGTAGGCTCAGATTTATACCCTTGTCAGTCTGAATTCAGAACCTGACCTCTTAGCTTTCATGCCATAGTCTTTATTTTTTTCAAGGCACTCAATTTTATTAAATTGAATTCCTTTCTCTACAGGGGAATATTTTAAAGGACAGTTATTGTCTGGCAGTTACCTATAGCCTTCTCTGTACAACCTGGCATTCCCTCCTCAATCTGGAATTTCAGTATGGGATTTTGAACCAGGTTCTTCTATATGCCTAGAATACAGATTTGCTCATTAATATACCCTCTGCAGAGCAGCCTTGTGGGCTGTGCTCTTGTTGAGGAGCTACATGTGAGCTTAACAATGGAAAGAGTCTAGAAGATACAAGGAGATGAGCCAAGTTCCATTTTGTCAGCATCAAACAGTGTGATTCTGGGTGTGATATTTGTATACCCTAAGCCTCAATTTTTGCAGTTGCCAAATGGGAAGAATAATCAGTTCTCTGATTCCCGAAGTGTAGTTTTTGCTTGTTTTCTTCTTTATCCTTTGGTTTTTGCTTTTTTTTGGGGGGGGATCTCTGCTATGTATTATCTAGCCACTCTTGCCTATGCTATTGCAGTTTAACCAGTTTAACCTCATGGAAACTTAAGCATTACCTATTTCTACTCCCACTTTTCTCTTGGGGGAAATCGAAGCTAAGAGAGATTAAGTACTTTGGTTGAATTCATATACCTGTCTCACTTTTGCTCTGTTACTTAATGTCTCTGAACTTCAGCTATCAGATGGACATAACTGTAGTTGTTCCATCTGGTGCCGAGCATGATTTTTATTTGTTCCTTTATTTGTTGTTCTTGTTAGTACTTTTGTTTAAATTTAATATTTACTGGGTACCAATGATATGCCAAGTAGTGTACTAGGCACTTTCAAGTATATCATCTCAATCTGTCTCCCGAACAACATTGGTATTGAAATTAAATCCATTTTACAGATAGAGAAACTTAAGTCTAAAAGTGGTGTGGTCATTTTCCCAAGCCCATCCAGTTAGAATCCAAGCCTAGGTTTACATTCCAGCATGCAAGGTCTATTCACTAAGCCCAGGACCTTCACATTTTATGGTTCTGCAGATGAAAATGTTAATGTAGAAAGTAATCATTTAAATAATAGTGAAAAGGAGCAACTTGATTTTAAACAGACTTAAGTGAGTTTTGTGTCCAAAATCAATGCCATTAACTTCATTCTCTTATCATAACTTGAAATCTTACCATTTGTTCCAATTACTTATTCTGTAGTTACACAAAAAAATATCAGTGAAGTGCCTGATTGAGACTAAGTACTGAGAAACTAGGAAGGAAAACCTGCTTTTCCCTCCTTCAAGACAGGCTTAGGTTAGGTGGAGGGTAAAGATTGAGATAGTGGAGGAAGGGAGACAGGACAGACAAGGAAATATAGGTAAGAGCTCATGTGGTATGACAGACATAAGCACCAAAGTAGGGTTCCCAAACCAAGAGAGAGGTGAGGGCCCACTTATTGATTTTTAAAAGATGATAGGAGGCAGCCAAGCAAAGAAGTTGTATTAGAGTGTCCATGGGGGTAGAAATAGCTTATGTAAAAACTGTGAACATGAAAAATCCTAGTGAGTTCTAAGATAATCATTACTAGTTTTTGTACTGAATCATGGTGGATGGCAAGGCCATGTGTTTTGAGACCTGAAACTTACAAAAGTCAAGAAACCCTCTTTCAGGAAAGCATACACAGAATTAAGTAAGGTAGTACATGCTTATTTAGAATAATTAATCACAAAAACAACTACATTCTTAGAGATTTTAGGTTCCTTTCTTCCTGAATAAGAAATGCTTATATAGAAATATTTAAATGGAAATGCTTCTGTATCAAAACTTTTCTTCTCTCTGCTTAGGATACTGTGTAACATCCAGCCATTTCCAGTAATCACAGTGGCCCATGCAAGTGAAAGACCTGAAATGTAAGCAACATAAAACTTCACCATAAATCTGTTTCTGGAAAGAGGTGAAGTCAGTCTGGTATGGTGAATAGAATTCTCAGATGGTCCCAAGGTTCCCACCTGCCTAATGAACATGCCCTGTATAATCTTTCCTTGGATGTAACCAGACCTACGAACATAATGGCTACCCCATGGTAATGAAGTTATGTTATGTGTCAAAGGTGAAAGGATTTTGCAGATATTATTAAGGTGTCTAATCAGTTGACATGAGTTAATTAAAAGGGAGATTATCCTGGTGGACCTGACCTAATCAGGTAAAGACTTAAATGAGATAGTTTTCCTGCTGGCTTTGAAGAAGTAGGCTACAATAATGTAAGAGGGTCACATGGTAAGGAACTGTGAACAACTTCTAGGAATTAAAGCCAATAGCCAGCAAGAAAGTATGGATCTTAGCCATACAACAAGGTATTAAATTTTGCCACTTATGTGAACTTAGAATGGGATACCATGCTTCAGAAAGAAACATACTCTAGCTAACATCTTAATTTCGGTTTTGTGAGACCTTGTGCAGAGGACCTACAAGAGCCAGACCCATAGGAACTGTGAAATAATAAATATGTGTTGTTTTAAGCTGTTAGATTTGTGATAATTTGTCATATAGCAATAGAAAACTACATAAATACATCTAAAAAGTGGAAACAAGGAGAGTGGTATACCACAGTTGCCTCCATAAGACTGTTGCAACAAAAAATGTCTGGATCTAGAAGTTTGTGATTTGTAAATGTCTCTGGGGCTTATAATTTAAGGATAATTGTTCTATTTCAAACTCTGAGGCTAATATACTGGGTAACCCAGGGGTCATTATTCTCCCATATGGCTTTCAGTGTTCATGTCTTTAGAGTAAGGGAATGGGATGACTTACCTCCAAAGATTTTCCAACTTTGATGGTTTTATGCAGTTGTCAAGAGTATTGTCAGATGATGAGCTCCATGAAAGCCATTGGCCCCTCTGTACTTTTGGAGGGCTTTGTATGTCTAGACACCCAATTTCTTTCCATCTCAAAGTGGACTTGGTTCAGCACTGACATTTCTTTTCCACATAATATATTTGTAGAAGAATGGGTGATTCAGTCTCAGAAATGATCTATCCACTTAGATTAACCACACCTAAAACAAGAATCTGCTTGACCTGAGAATCTTCATTTAGAACTTGCTGATTCAATAGAAAGACATCAGAGTATATCCACTGTTAATTTTAAATTAACTCAAAGTATTTAATTAACACCTCTTCAAACAGAAAAGGAAATAAGGATACTTTCCACCAAAGGCAATGAAGACCACTTAAGAGATTTTTATAAATCAAATTTAAACCCCATATCCATTTAAACTCTTTCACAATTAAGAATATTCATGGTAGAGATGTACGTAAAACAATTAGCAGCTCTGGAGAATGGATGGGGGAGGGATACTAAGCAAGATTTGATTAATTGTTGAAATGAAGTGAAGCCAAGGCTTTGCATAATTGTGGAAGAGGAACCTAGTCCCTTAAGTATATGTTAAAATTGAAAGGAAAACTGTAAAGCCTGTGAGCTCACTAAAGACTCTTAAATGTTATGGTGTACATGAGAAGCCTGCTCAAACATTAGGTTCTAAAGTCTTTCTAATGGGAAAAAGTACAGGGCTGGCTCAGGAGATCCAGCGACTTTATTTATTTCTTTAGATGGCCCAGGCTAGGTCACTTGACTTCTTTGGGCTTAATTTTTCTTATTTTAAACAAAATAATTGGCTATTTATTTTAAATCAGTGTTTCCCAAAATATGTTACAAGACTCATCTGTCCATCGGCCTTTTATTTTTATTTTATTTTTTCACATTTTACTGATTTATTTGACAGAGAGCACAAGCAGGCAGAGTGGCAGGCAGAGGGAGGGGGAGAAGCAGGCTCTCCCCTGAGCAAGGAGCCTGATGTGGGGCTTGATCCCAGGATGCTGGGATCATGACCTGAGCCCAAGTCAGACACTTAATCAACTGAGCCATCAGGTGCCCCTCCCTTGCGCTTTTAATATGTGTTAAAATACAGAGTGACCATTTTTAAATAGCCAAATTAGTTTTAGGAAAAGCTGATAATTAAATGGATTTAATCTTTTTTTATTTTAAGATTTTATTTATTCGACACAGAGAGAGAGAAAGATATCACAAGGCAGAGAGGCAGGCAGAGAGAGAAGAGATAGCAGGCTCCCTGTGGAGCAGAGAGCCCGATGTGGGCCTCAATCCCAGGACCCTGAGATCATGACCTGAGCCGAAGGCAGAGACTTTAACCCACTGAGCCACCCAGGCACCCTAATCTTTTGTTTTTTAATTAGAGGATTTCTTGAAGTCTTTTCTAGGGTGATGGGACATTTGAATCTCCCAGGTGATTACCTTGTCAGCTCATTTGAAAAAAGGATCCCCTGTTTTTAGATGATATCTAGGAACTATGTAGAGCTGAATACATATCAGAAAGCACCAGATGAGATGATCTCTAAAGACCTTGAGAGCTCAACATCCTTTGAATCTTGATCATCTTGTCTGCACTTTAACTCTAGGTACATTCATGAGCTGGAAAGGATGTTAATAGGCATAGCACTTCTGAAAGTAATTTACTAAGTCTCCTTGATGAAGTCAAACATTTAATTAAATATTCATTAGTTTCAAACCTGAGCCTTGTTAACCGTGGATTTATTTCAAGCATGTATTGAGGGACCTTCCCTTTTTACAATCTCTTTGTAGTCTTGGATGTACACACTCACCCTCAAAGCTTAAATTATTGAACCAAAACCCAAATGCCTTCTAGAACATCTTGCTTCCATTCGTTCTTTCCTTGTTCTTACCTCCTTTAGGCAGCCCTAAAGTAAACATCGCCAAGTTGAGACAGAATTAATCCCCATACAGTAATAGCAAAATGTGTAGAAAGGGAAGACAGTCTGTTACTTTGGGAAGAGAAAGGACTTGGAATGAAATAGCCTGGGGGTTCAACTTTTAGTTAACTTACACCCTCTGTGGTTTTGGGCAGGTTACTCAAATATTTTTACATGCTTTATCCTTCTCTCCAATCATTATTGGTGTTAAGTAGGCTGTATATTTCCTGAGTATTAATAAAATGCATGAATTAAACAGTGCTTTTTCATTTCCTGTAACAGATCTAATGTTTCTTATGTGAGCTTCCTCAAACGGTTGGGTAGTATGACAGCATAAACTCAGATACTTAAACATACCTGAGTTTCTTTATTTTTAAACAATCTCCTTTTCTTTAAAACAGTCACTTTCACTTTTGTGTAATAGTGCAGTCTTTTAGACTTCTGTCTCCCTCTTTTTCTCTTCAAGAATGACATTGGGAGTCTTTGAAATGAATCTTTCAAAGTTTGATCCAGTTGAGAAATATAGCAAAGAATAAAATAAAATGATCAAAATACCACATTTCTTTGAATCCAGGGAAATGTACTGTTACTTTATATATTTTAGATAAAAGCATGCTAATTAATAGTTGACAATATGCTTTCTTATAATTTTTTTACTCTTATTGAAAGACATTTAGACTTAGTTGTTTTTATATTTTTATTATGTATCTGTCTTATTCAAACATTGATAAAGAAAACAGGGGTGACTGGTTGGCTTTCAGTTGGGTAAATGTTTACCTTTGGTTCAGGTCGCGATCTCCGGGCTCCTGGGATCAAGCCCCATGTGAGGCTCCCTACTCAGTGGCGAACCTGCTTCTCCCTCTCCCTTCTACTCTCCGTGCTTGTGCTCACTCACGCACGCTCGCTCTCTCACTCTGTCTGTCAAATGAATAAATAAAATCTTTATTTTTTTACCAAGATGGACTTTTATATTTTTGAATTTATTTTATTTTATTTTATTTTATTTTATTTTATTTTATTTTATTTTATTTAAGATTTTATTTATTTATTAGACAGAGAGAGATCATAAGTAGGCAGAGAGGCAGGCAGAGAAAGCAGAGGAAACAAGCTCCCTGCTGAGCAGAGAGGCCGACGTGGGCCTTGATCCCAGGACCCTGAAATCATGACCTGAGCCAAAAGCAGAGGTTTTAACCCACTGAGCCACCCAGGCTCCCTAATTTTATTTTTTCAGTGTTCCAAGATTCATTGTTTATGCACCACACCCAATGCTCTCTGCCCTCCTCAGTACCCACCACCAGGCTCATCCATCCCCTCACTCCCCTTCCTTCCAAAACCTTCAGTTTGTTTCTCAGAGTCCTCAGTCTCTCATGCTTTATCTCCCACTCCTATTTCCCCCAATTCACTTTTCCTTTCCTTCTTCTAATGTCCTCCATGTTACTCCTTATGCTCCACAAGTAAGTGAAACCATATGATAATTGACTTTCTCTACTTGGCTTATTTCACTCAGCATAATCTCCCCCAGTCCTGTCCATGTTGCTACAAAAGTTGGTATTCATCCTTTCTGATGGAAGTGTAATATTGCATTGTATATATGGACCATATCTTCTTTATCTATTCATTTCTTGAAGGGCATTTTGACTCTTTCCACCATTTGGAGATTGTGGCCATTGCTGCTATGAACATTGGGGGTGCATATGGCCCTTCTTTTCCACTACATCTATATCTTTGTGGTAAATACCCAGTAGTGCAATTCCAGGGTCATAGGGTAACTCTATTTTTAATTTTTTTTTTAAAGATTTTATTTATTTGACAGAGAGAAACACAGCCAGAGAGGGAACACAAGCCGGGGGAGTGAGAGAGGGAGAAGCAGGCTTCCTTCTGAGCAGCGAGCCCAATGTGGGGCTCCATCCCAGCTCTCCAGGATCATGACCTGAGCTGAAGGCAGTCGCTTAACCAACTGAGCCACCCAGGCACCCCTCTATTTTTAATTTTTTAAGGAATCTCTACACTGTTTTCTAGAGTGGATGCACCAACTTGCATTCTCAGGAACAGTGTAAATGGGTTCCCCTTTCTCTACATCCTCTCCAAAACATGTTGTTTCCTGTCCTGTTAATTTTGACCATTGTAACTGGTGTAAGGTGGTATCTCAGTGTGGTTTTGATTTGAATTTACCTGATGGCCAGTGATGATGAACATATTTTCATGTGTCTGTTAGCCATTTGTATGTCTTCTTTAAAAAAAAAAAATCTTTAAAAAAATGAAAGAACAAGAAAGAAGGAAGGAGGAAGGAAGGAAAGAAAAGAAAAGAAAAAAAATAAAAAAGAAAAGAAAGAGAGGGAGAAGGAAGGAGGGAGGGAAGGAAGAAAGGAAGAGGGGAAAGAAGGAAGAGAAAGAAAGAAAACATGAACCAAATACACTGGTGAAGGTTTCCATAAAGCTTCTTGGTATTGGGAGATTGATTTTTTTTTTTTTTTACTTAGATGGGTCAGTTTCTGATCTTTTTTTGTATAATATTGTCCATGTCATATCAGAAGTCTTAGTGATATGGCTTTCTTAAAATAGGGCCTTAGAAAAAAATCTGTAAGTCATTAGTGCTAGACTTTTAACCTGGCTTTTCAGTGATGTGGAACTAGCCTAATTTTCACTCCTTCTTTGAGAACGTTACTAAACATATCTTATTTAATTCCTCATTGTTTGGTTCCTAAGGCTTATAAACAGTCTTCAGGACTTTCTGCAGTGTTTTTGATACCCATTCAGCAAGTTTTGATGCTGGCACATTTGATATTAGTGAATGTGTGTAGGCTGTGAATAGTCACAACTGCCATCTGGCCAAGTGACCATCAAATGCTATTGTTTGTAAGATGCACCATAATCAGAAATGTTAAAATTCAGAATGGATGTGAGCTGTGGAATCACTGAAATATGGTATCACTTTCACTACTGAAGAAGTAGATTTTTTTAAGACTGTGATTAAAATCTATGTGATCTTTGTAATGCTGAACAGAGACTGACTGACCTACTCACACAGAGGCTCTGGTCTGACTATGCATGTACCTAGTAAGTAGCTGCTGCTAGTAGAAAGAAGAAAGGACTCTGCTTTACAAATCTGTTTCTTCTTTCACACTAGCAAGTCAGTTAAGCTAAAATAGGTTTAAATGAGGATGTGGCTAGAGTCCAGGAATATTACAATATTCTACTTTGTATTTTCTACATCTTCCTTGGTTTCTGCTGCAGAGTGACTTATCTGGTCAGCTGCCTCAGTGTGATGGCAACCCATTCCACGAGTGGGAGCCTAGGAAGTCGTCCTCCTCCCTCGGGGGATTGTCATAGCTATATTAGCATTCTGGTATCCTCATACCAGGATATGCAAGGTTTCCCATATTTTCTGCACACCTCACTCCATGCTTTGGGATCTGATTGATCAGCCATAGCCCATCTGTCTAGACATATTGTACATTGCTGTTGCTTTATGCTGTAGCCCTGTGCTTTCTTTAAGAGGCCATATACAGAACTCTTCTAGAGACGTGAAGCTTAGAGGCTTGATGCTATAACCTGCCTATGGATCTCTGTACTTCTGATATTCTCAGGTGTCACCAGACCCATACCTTTCTGGATGTTTCTGTTACTCTCTGCTTGTCTGAATTCCACACTGAGAGAGAGAAAAAAAGAAAGTGTGGAGACTTTCTTCACTCTGAAAGACTGCAGCGTTACACAAAAGTAAAAGTGGAGAAAGAGAAAGAACGACTCACTCCTCTTTAACCTTTTCTTATTTATTTTTTCTTGCCTATTCTCCCTCATGGAGTTCAACCTTTTCTTGCTTCCATGTTGTAATATCCCTCTTTCTTTGCTCCCTCCTTTTCTCTGGGTACATAATGCCCAGGAGGCATGATTTAAGGGTCGGGTAAGAATATGATTTGTTGTTCAGATTAGGATAATTTTGAGTGTGAAAGGTGTCACTATTCATAATTACATTGGGCACAAGGGCATAAACCAGGAAGAAGCAGGCATGATGGATATTTTATATCCCATACCCCACTTCCAGGAGATGGACTTAGCTTTGGGGAGTCAGCTTGCCCATTGTCATGCCTGTTTTTCTGAACAAGCAATGACCAATCCACTGTGTGTGTGTGTGTGTGTGTGTGTGTGTGTGTGTGTGTGTGTGTATGCTGGTAGGAAGGAAGTATAAAGCCTTATCCTCTTCAACTTGGAACAATTCTGTAAGTCATCTCAGCTTCAGAGCTCCCTATGAGATTGGCTCTCATTACACTGAGACTCACTATAGTTACCCCTTTCCTTCCTTCCCGTCCTACTTCTTTCCCTTCCCTTTTACAAGCGTGAATCCCAGGGTATTGTTCTGTCAGCATCTTTCACTCTAAAGTCCATCATCCATCTCCAAGGTTGCAGCTCAGGGAAACCTACCAGAAATACGCAGCAACTTGATATGTATGGTCATCCTATTTATGGAGGACAGTGATAGAAAATACATAGGCTTTTATAGCATGTAAATCACACCTCAGAAAACATGAATACAAATGCAAGCACGCAGGGGTAATGTTGCAGAATATTGCAAAAATAAAATTTGAAAAATATCCCTATAACTTTGTGATGTGAGAAATACAACCTAACCTCAAATAAAAATTGAATGAGAAATAAGAGACTCATTGTAAAGTTGAGGGCAGGTGTCACACTCAGTAATGTAAGAAAGCAGCCAATCTTGTTTTGCTTTTTTCCTCCTTTCCCTTTCCCCATTCTTCTACATAATAAGAATTTAACCCTTCACAAAAAATGTGATTTACTCTTTATAACTGTGTTTCAAACATCCTGAAGCCTCATTATAGCAGGCTTGATTATAGAGTAGGATCCAGACCATACCCAAAGAGTTAATTGCTAATGTATTAAAATGACCTCATTAATCATGTTGTATCACATGAAAGACAGACTTATTGCAAGAACCTTGACAATATGCCATAGTGACGTTCCCATCTAGCATGAAAGCAGCACTTACATTGCTTTTAAGCAAATTGCCATTGCCATTCATTCATTCATATATTCACAGACTTACTTATTCATGTCTACCATGATGATAGTACTTGTTGAAAGTATAGAAATTAATACTATTTTGTTCTGGCCATCTGAAGAAACTTTGCTTAGGAGTGAAAATAGATATGTTATTGAGCCTTTTTAACGAGGTCAAATATTCTAACAGAGGAATACCTGGGTACCTTGGGAGTTACAGCAATTAACCATGCCAAAAACAGTTAAGGAAATCTGTGAGATGGTGAAGGCAGTCTTGGTTCTGATGACAAAGTAAGAGTCTTTCAAGCCCTCTAAAACATGGAGAGAATCATAAGGCAGAGGGAAGAACTCATGCAAAGATATAGTGTTATTACAGAACCCAAAGTCTGCAGTCATCCAAAGATAATTTTGTAGGCCAGGGATATATACAGTTTGTGCATAGAGCAGGAAATGGAAGGAGCTGGAAGAAGTAGAATAATTAAACTTTAATACCTAGTCTAAGCAGACCAATGTTCCAAGCATATTGCTTATATTGTTATTAGATTCTCATGACATTTTTATGAGTTAGGAACTATGATTATCCCCATTTTACAGGTTGTGAAAAAGAAACACCAAAGGATAAGGTAACTTGTCCAAGGTCATATTCAGAGCTAGTAACAATGCCAGGATTATTTTTTTAATTTTTTTTAAAAAATTTCATTTATTTATTTGACAGAAAGAGAGCACACAAGTAGGGAGAGTAGCAGGCCAAGGGAGAAGCAGACTCCCCACTGAGCAGGGAGCTTGATGCAGGGCTCTATCCCAGGACCGTGGGATCATGACCTGAATCAAAGGCACACTTAACAACTGAGCCACCCAGGTGCCCCTGAGCTAGGATTTTAACTCGGACAATCTGGCCCCACATGCCATTTTCTTTTTTTCTTTTTCTAAAGACTTTATTTATTTATTTGAGAGAGAGAGTTAAAGAGAGCATGAGAGGGGAGAAGATCAGAAAGAGAAACAGACTCCCTGTGGAGCTGGGAGCCCGATGTGGGACTTGATCCCAGGACTCCAGGATCATGACCTGAGTGGAAGGTAGCTGCTTAACTGAGCCACCCAGGTGACCCTCACATCCCATTTTCTAATCCTGTGCTCTACTCTTTCTTTATTTCGGAGGTGATAGGATGCTACTAAAAAGCGTATTCCATATTGGATGCAAATTGATGGTAGAACTAAATTATTTAGTCATATGAAGTCATTTGATGGCAACCGAGGTTATCAGAAGTGGGTTGGGCAACACAAATGTCATAGAAAAGAAAGATAAATCTATCTCATCTTAAATCTAGGCCTTCATAGTGTCCATCAGCAGGGTTGTAAGTTTGTGCTCTGTAAAATATGTGTATGATCAGTTTCACAAATAGAGCCTCTGTAGGATGAATTTTTAAGACTTAATTTTTTTAAAGAGTTTATTTAGTGGACAGAGAGAGAGTGAGAGTGAGCACAAGCAGGAGGAGCAGCAAAGGGAGAAGGAGAAACAGGCCCTCCACTGAGCAGGGAGACTGATGGCCCAATCCTAGGACCCTGGGACCCTGGGATCATGACTGAGCCGAAGGCAGATGTCCAACCAACTGAGACACCCCAGCGCCCCTGGGCTTATTTTACATATATATATATATATTATGTGTATATATATATATGTGTAAGTGTGTATATATGTGTATGTGTATATATATATATTAATTCAATTAATTAACATATAATATATTATTGGTTTCAGAGGTACAGGTCTGTGATCATCAGTCTTATATAATACCCAGTGCTCATTACATCACATACCTTCCTTAATATCCATCATCCAATTACTTCAACCCCCCACCTGCCTCCCCTCCACCAGTAGCCCTCCCCTCCAGAAACCCTTGTTTCCTATGATTAAGAATCTCTTGTGGTTTGTCTCCATCTCTGGTTTCATCTGGTTTTATTTTTCCCCATTGAGGATGATGTTAGCTGTGCGTTGTTCATATATGACTTTATTATGTTGGCATGTGTTCCCTCTAAACCTACTTTGTTTAGGGTTTTTATCATGAATGGGTATTATACTTTGCCAGATGCTTTTTCTGCATCTATTGAAATGGTCATATGGTTCTTATACTTTCTCTTATTGATGTGATAATGTTACACGGATTGATTTGCTAATATGGAACCACCCTTGCAGCCTAAGAATAAATGCCATTCGATTGCAGTGGATAATTTTTTAAATGTATTATTGAAATTGTGTTTACTAGTATTTTGACAAGGATTGTTGCATGTATCAGTCAGGGATATTGGCCCATAATTCTCTCTTTTTGTGGTATCTTTATCTGGTTTTGGTATCAGTGTAATGAATTTGGAACTTTTCCTTCCTTTTTTTGTTTTTTGGAACAGTTTGAGAAGACTAGATATTAACTGTAAACATTTGGGAGATTTTGCCTGTGAAGCCATCTGGTCCTGGACTTGTGTTTGTTGGGAGTTTTTTTAGTCATGTCTTTGCTGGTTATCAGTCTGTTCAAATTTTCTATTTCTTCCTGTTTTGGTTTGGTTGTTTATGTTTCTAGGAACTTATCTATTTCTTCTAGGTTGTCCAGTTTGTTGGCATACAGTTTTTTATAATATTCTCTTGTAATTACTGTGGTGTTGGTTGTTCTTTCTCCTCTCTCATTTGTGATTTTGTTTATTTGGGTCCTTTCTCTATTTTTTCTTGATGAGTCTGACTAGAGGTTTATCAAATTATTGATTTTTTTTCAAAGAAACAAATTCTGGCTTCATTGATCTGTTCTGTTGTGGTGTTCTGTTTTTTAGTTTCTACATTATTTATTCCTGCTTTAATCTTTGTGATTTCCTTCCTTTTGCTTGTTTTAGGTTTTGTTTGTTGTTCTTTTCTCTAACTTCTCTAAGTATATGGTTAGTTTATTTGAGATTTTTCTTTCTACTTGACATAAACCGGTAGTGCTATAAGCTTTCCTCTTAGAAATGCTTTTGCTAGATCCTAAAGGTTTTTCACTGTTGTGTTTTCATTTTCATTTGTTTCCATATCTTTAATTTTTTTTTTTTTTTCCTGGTTGACCCATTCATTATTTGTCAGCATGTTACTTAGCCACCATGTATTTGTGGTCTTTCCAGAGTTCTTCTTGTAGTTGGCTTCTAGTTTCATAGCATTGTGGCCAGAAAAGATGCATGGTATGACTTCGATCTTGAATTTGTTGAGGCTTGTTCTGTGGATTGATAAGTGATCTATTCTGGAGAGTGTTCCATGTGCACTTGAAAAGAATGTGTATTCTGCTGTTTTAGGATGGGATGTTTTGAATTTATCTGTTAAATCCATCTGTTCCGTTGTGTCATTCAAAGCCACTGTTTCCTTGTTGATTTTCTGTTTAGATGATCTGTCCATTAATGTAAGTGGGTGTTAAAGTTTCCTGTTATTATGCTGTTATTATTGATTAGTTTCTTCATGTTTGTTATTAACCGTTTCTTGTCTTTAGGTGCTCCCATGTTGGGTGCATAAATATTTACAGTTGTTATACCTTCTTACTGTATTGTCCCCTCTATTATAATATAGTGCCCTTATTTATCTCTTTTTATAATCTTTGTTTTAATGTCTATTTTGTGTGATATAAGTATTACTACTCTGGCTTTCTTTTGATATCCCATTTGCTTGATAGATATTTGCCCCTCCCCTCACTTTCAATCTCCAAGTGTCTTTAGGTCTAAAATGAATCTGTTTATTGTAGGTAGCATATAGATGGGTTTTGGTTTTTGTGGTTTTTTTTTTCCCTTTTTTAATCCATTCTATCACCCAGTGTCTTTGGGTTTTTTTTGTTTGTTTGTTTGTTTGTTTTAAGATTTTATTCATTTGACAGAGAGAAACACAGCTAGAGAGGGAACACAAGCAGAGGGACTGAGAGAGGGAGAAGCGGGCTTCCCACTGAGTAGGGAGCCCGATGTGGAGCTCAATCCCGGGTCTCCAAGATCTTGACCTGAGCCGAAGGCAGTTGCTTAACCAGCTGAGCCACCCAGGCTCCCCACCCAGTGTCTTTTGATTGGAGCATTTAGTCTATTTACATTCAAAGTATTTACTGATACATATATATCATTTTATTATTTGTTTTGTGGTTGTTTCTGAAGATATTCTCTGATTATTTCTTGTCTTTTTCTTTCATGTTTTGCTGGTTTTCTTTACTGATATATTTGAATCTCTTTCTCTTTATTCTTTGCATATATGGATTAGTAGGTTTTGTTTTGTTTTGTTTTGTTTATAAGATTTTATTTACTTATTTGAGAGGGAGAGATAGCAGGAGCATGGGGAGAGAGACAGGGGAGAGGGAGAAGCAGACTCCCCTGCTGAGCAGGGAGCTCAACATGGGGCTTAATCCAGGACCCTGAGATCATGAGCTGAAGACAGATGCTTAACTGATGGAGCCACCCAGGCACCCCAGGATTAGTAGTTTTTGATATTTAGTTGCCATTAGATTTGTATATAACCTGTTCTGCATATAGCAGTCTATATTTACTTGATGTGTGTTTAAGTTTGAAACCATTCTTTACTCCTCTCCTCCCCATATTTTAGGTACATGTTGTTATATTTTGCATGCTTCTATTTTGTGAGTTCCTTGACTGATTTTTTACAGAAATATTTATTTTTACTGATTTTTTTGTTTCCTACTTTTATATGGTTACTTTTGTTCTTTCCTTTCTACTCAGAGTCCCCTTTAATATTTCTTGTAGAGCTGGTTTTGTGGTCATGAACTCCTTTAGTTTTTGTTTGTAGATAGACTTAATTTTTTAAATCATGGTCCTGCCTCTCATCAGCTTTAAGACTCTGTTAAGATCACCTACTTCTCAGCCACCAATTTCTGGACTTTAAAATGGAAACAAACAAGGGAATATATAATTCCCCTCAAAGATTTTTTGTGATGACTCATCTAATAAAATTCCTGAAACATTATAAGCTCTTGAATGCTAGTTGCCTTTTCTTATAATCCTACAGAATACTTTTTAATAATAAATAGTTTTATGTGTCTAAGGATTTAAATGCTAATGACTGACAAGCTCCAGCATTTTTCTGAGGGATACCTTTTTTTTTTCTTTTTTGTTGCACATCAAAAAATATTCCTTCCACTGGAGTCATATTGTTTAAAATCCAGTAACTTGACCTTAAAAGGCAATATTGTGGTTTATATTCCTTGACTTTGGCAGAAAACAAGGTCCCAAGCAGTGAAGCAAATCTCTTTGTCTCCCTTGATCTATTTGTCCTGCCTTAAAGAAATGTTTCATGTATTTGACTCCTCTATTTATATCTCAGTTCATAGTTGTTACCAGATTTGCATGTTCACATTCACATTTTCATTTGTAAGATTTATGCAGAACATGTCCTTTGCATAAGTGTGCAACATAAAATACAGGCTTTCATAAAGAATAAAATGTGTTTCTTCTCTAGGAATATATGAGCCCCTAACATAAATTCCGTAACAGTGTTCTACTGGGGAACATTTTTTCATGTCTTGAGAAATCATGTGGGAAAGTGAAAACCAAAATTTTCCCAGTAATAAGAGCAGTAGATCATGTTTTTCAGGGCATAGCAGAATGAAGGAAGCACTGGATTACTCACAGTTAAGGAGGGAACAAGAAGATGATGGTGCTGGATAAGCCAAAAGAAGGAATGTCCAGCAGAGTCAAATTCTGCAGAATGGCTAAGTAGGGGGCAGCTTGATAATCATTTTATTTTACCATTTATACAGTCACAGGTGAAAATAGTAGAGCCAGCAGGTTGTTGAGATGGAAACCTTATGTATCGTGGGTAGAGGAGGATAACTAAGCAGTCATGCCCTGGTTCACATCCAAATATGATCATGGGCATTTCGTGTAATCTTTCTGAGTTTGTTTCCCTAACTATAAGATGGATAAGATAATGCTTATTTTATGGTGCCATTTTGAATGTTACTATGATAATATTGTATATAGCAGTACTCTTTTAAAATAAAGAAGGTTCACAATAGATGATAGGCATTATTCTTATCAGGGTCAACATTTTTAATCTATTTTCAAGGCGGTAAGAAAGAGAAACAGAGAAGAGAGACACAGAGATATTCAACTGTATAGTTAACTTTGACTTTTTAAGTAACATAAAATGTTCCTGGTTTTTAGCTGAAGACAACATATATTATTATATATATTATCATTTCCTTTGGATAATTTACTTCATTGCTAACCACCAAAACAAACTCTTCTTTCTATTCTCAAGAACTCTGAGAATGAGTGGTTTCTTATTAAAATTAGTAGTACTGTGAAGCACCAGGCAGAGTTGCAGCCACTCAACCTTGCAAAATAACACTTCTTTTTTCTTCAATCTTTAACCAAAGTTAAAATTCTTTTATAAGACACAAATGGAACCCATGCTATTATAATAATTTGCCCTTCTATAAGATTGATTTGATGCATAGATCTGAATGACTACATTATTGGAACTATTATGCACATTTAATAATCTGTATTAGTTATCATAAGAGATAAACTCCCACATCTCTGTGGTTTGATACCATAGAAGTTATTTCTCATTTACGTGGAGACCAATCAGCATAAGGTGGAAATAGAGGACAATTACTGTGCTAGAAAGACCTAACCAAAAGAGATTCTGCCCCTTCAACATTTGGTTTCCGAGATCATCCTAGATTTTGACAGACAATGAAAAGAGAAACAACGGAGCATCACTCAGGAGTTTGGATGAGGCCTGAAGTGTTGTGTATCTCTTCCATCAATATTACTTGGTCAGAAATCAGACCCAGTTCTAGATTCAAAGGAGCCCACAAAATGTAGTCTATGGTTGACTTTTCATATTATGAAAATGAAGCATACATTTTTGGTGATCAGATTGTCGTTGATGTCACAGTCCATATTTTAGGTTTTTAATCTGCTGAACATCTAATGAGGAACTCTGTTTGGCTAGGGATGAATGGCACTCCTTTATTATACTGCAGTCTACTCTTATCTTTTCAAATATTCAAAAGTGGCAGTGAGGAAGAGGAATGAAGGTCTGCCCTTAGTGCCAGACATACTTGGGTTTAGGTCTTAGCTGAGGTCCTTGCTAGCTGAATATCTTCACTTTTCTGAGCTCTGGTTTCCTCATCTGTAAAATTGTGAGGCTCTGGCAGTCCTTGACAATGTTTACACGAGATCTGGAGGTGAAATATGTAAAATATGTAAATTAACTATCAGAGTGCTTAACATGAAGAGATTCCTTAATAACTGTTAACTGGTATTATTACAGTCACTATTTGCATTAATACCAAGTAAAAGTGATGATTTACAAAGGCCGCATCATGAATAACACTCTTGATGTTCTTGAGATAGCCCATGTACCTTAACATCAACGTTAAATCATTGGAGATAAATTGACGAAACTTTTGTCATAGGCCTATTAAATATTGGTGGACTTCAGAGTTTAAGCTTATGTAGATGCTGGTCTTAACTTTTAAACCTGGCATCTGGATTTCTTTATAGCTGTGTTGGCTACCAATCACACTGAATTGTCATTGTTCCTTACTCTATCTAAATATCACTAAATAGATTAATCAGTAAATAATCCTCAGTTTCTTTGAAAAACAAAATATATGGTGAAGGCGTATGGCATCCATGGATTTGAAGAGCCCCTCATATGCTCTCAGATATTTGTTTATTGTTCTAAAATTTAAGATTATTGGAAAGAAGATCTTTTTTAGAGGATTGTTTTATTTATTTGACATATCTAAGGATTGTTCAGTATTTGAACATGAGAAAGTATCTGAAATGCATACTGTGGCTATCTCTTAAGAATGTGTCTGCTGGTGGTAGAAGTCACTTCTGGAATGTTTAATGATAATTTTAACCTTCATATTTACTTCCTAAAAAGTAGAGTTAATAATTGCTTCTTCATTATGGGAAGCATTCAAGCCTATTTGGATTTCTGCAAACTCTATTTCAATTCCAACACCAGGAAAATAATTTAACCTCTCCTAGTCTAAGGCACCTTGTCTATAAAAATCTCTGCTACACATAGATTGAAATCATTCAGAATACAAGAAGGACACATTGGATGTTTCCTCTATGTTAGTTCAATTTGAATCTGAAGAATCTGAAGGCTGAAGATTCTACATTTCTATGATAGAATTTTTGTTTTAGAAAGCTTTGCATTTTTATGGTGGAAAATGGTTACGTCTATAAGTCACTAAGTCTAGAATTCAAATAGAAGATGCTCTAAAGGAGACCATAAATGCTCTGTTTGCTTGGTACTATTTACACATGTTTTCCAACACAATTTACTGGGGAATGAGATGAGATAAGTGGAGATGTTGGTTATTAAACTCTGTTCCTTACATTTTAGCTACATCAGTGAAAGCAGGTTTCTGGATTCGAAGTGTTAGAAAATGAATTATTGAAGTGTGAAAGTGGAACTGTGTATTGAAAATTGCAAAACATGCAGAGACTGGCTGGTCTGCCTTATCAGAGAAGCTGGTTTGTTAGAACTTTAGTGGTTAAACCTTAAAAGTACCTCTACTTCCTATTAGAAGCAAATGCTCTACCTCTCCTTTTCTACCTCTGGCCTCTGGAAATAATCCCAAAGCTAATATGTTGTAAATGTTAATGAATTCAGTAGCATCTTTTGCACTGCCTCCTGCATTTTAATCACCATACAGTCTAACATGGTGACTGTATTTCCCAAACCCCAAACTGGGGCACATTGCCTGACACATGGCCTGACCCTCAGCTGTAAATTGCCTGACAGACATCAATTGTTAGAAAAATACTGAAATTTCTGAATAGTAAGTATAACTAGAACCATACTGGATTTCTAGGCTATGAATAAGTAGTGTGTTCTAGAACTTAAATTGAGGGAAATGAGAAGAAGAGAGTAAAAGTAAAAATGACTAAATACTTACTAGGTGTCAGCTATTGAGAAAAAGCCTATATTTACAGTAATTAATTTAATTTTGTCAGCTATCCTGTTATGAGTTTTTCAGTATTATGGATAGTGAATCAAGAAATTAGATAACCTGTATAACCTTGGACATTGCCATTCTAAATGACAGAAGCAGAAGTTAAGCCATTTAAGGTCATGGCCCTTTGATAAAACCGAGTTAAACTAGAACAATTTTATGTTTTTTCAAAACAATTCACATATATCATTCCAACATCCATCAAATCTTCCATCTCTGACACCAACTAGGTGTCCTACAGTGCAATTTAATTTGACACTATCTACTTGATGTTAGTGCAGACACCAAGAGTTCAGGGCTCAATTCCATAAGACTGCCTATACTTTAGATATTAGCAGGAAATGGAATCCCTACACTCTACCTAGCTTGCTACAAATTCTGGAGTTCCTGTAATCCTCCATTCATCAACCTGGAAGCTCCCTCAAACCTCATTGTTTCAAAAGTTTTAATGGTTTCTTTACATAGGCATGATTGATTAAATCTTTGGCCAGTGGTGATTGAATTTAATCTTTAACCCCTCTCCATTCCTCAGAGATTGGGGGTAAGGTGAAGCTGATAGTTCTGATCCCGTAATCATGTGATAGGTTCCTCTAAAAATCATCTTGAAGCTATCAAGAGGCCCACCAGGAGTTACCTCATTAGCATAAACTCTGATATGATCAAATGGGACTTGTTATGAATGATAAAAAACACTCTTATCACTCAGGAAATTCCAGAGATTTTAGGAATTCTGGCAGGAACCAGGGACAAAGACCAAACACACATTTTTTTATTAAACCATAACTACTCATTCTTATAATATAGATCACAGAAACTTCATTCATATGTTTAAATTTATCCAACAGAGCCTCTTGTTCAGAGAAAAGAAATTGTGGGGCAAACTAAGTTGAAATAAACTAAGTATATCAATCTATGTGTCCCAGTTCTACTACTAGAAAAGAATTCATTGCTGACAGGTGACTGTTGGACATCAACCTCAGGGGCATTTGGCTACGTGAGAGACTATTATCCAATGGCCACTTTCTTTTTTTTTTTTTAACTGATGTGTTATAGTTCCATGGTATTTCAAATTGAATGTAAACGTGAAAATCTAAAAATCTGAAAATATCAAAACAAAGCAAGAGATTAGTTATGGTAAATGACTCTTTGAACATGAAAAGAATAAAAGACCATCACCTGCCCCAGCTCCATAAAGTGTACCTATAAGAAAGAAGAAAATTTTCCATATGTGTAGAATAAAACAAGACCATTTGAGCTTGAATTTTATAGCTATCAGTTTAAACCTCTAAAGAAAACTAAAGAAAACTTATAAGAATTATAATTAATCAGTTAATCACATATTTCTATGTTTAATCTTTTACTACTAGGCAGTAAGTCCACAAGCATAAGCACTGTATCCTTATTCACCACCATATTCCCAGTAATAGTATCTGGCACATAGTAGAATACACTGAAGATTTGTTGAATAAATGAATCAGAAAGATCTAGTTCTGAATCTTGATGTCAGTATTTACTGTGACCTTGAACAAATTATTTAACCTATCTAATCCTCAGTTTTCCTAAATATTTTTAATGGTAGTACTATTTAATAAACAAAATTCACCCATGTAGATTTGCAGATATAATTGACTTTATTAAAAGATTCATGAATTGGGCAAAACCCCACTTAATGTGTAAGGAGGCACTGTGAGCAGTTGCATAAAATGGAAGATTTTTTTATAGACAGAGGGTAGAGCAAGAAAGTTACTAGCACAAGAAAAGGATTGTTCCAGAGGAGGTTGTTTGCTAGGGGAAAAAGTACTGTGTCTTGTCTTATATATTACCCTCGTCTTTCTTTGATGAATGGAGAGGACCCAGGTTACAGACTCATTGGTGCTGATGGAGGGGGAAAAAAAATTCCTGACTGATTAAGGTCACATTTCTAGGGGAGGTTGAAACTGCAGTTAGATTGGATATTAAGCCCTGGTTTGGAAACTCTGGTCTAAGTGACACCATTTTCAACCTGTCATTTTCTTTTCTTTTTTCTTTTCTTTTCTTTTCTTTTCTTTTCTTTTCTTTTCTTTTTTCTTTTCTTTTATTTTCCTTTCTTTTCTCTTTTCTTTTCTTCTTTTCTTTCTTCTTTTTTTTTCCTTTTTTTCTCTTCCTTTTTTTTTTTTTTTAAGATTTCATTTATTTGACAGCAAGAAACACAGTGAGAGAGGGAACACAAGCAGGGGGAGCAAGAGAGGGAGAAGCAGGCTTCCCTCTGAGCAGGGAGCCCGATATGGGACTCGATCCCGGGTCTCCAGGATCATGACCTGAGCCAAAGGCAGTCACTTAACCAACTGAGCCACCCAGGCACCCCGTCTCTTCCTTTTTTTTAAATAGTACTTTTTTTTATTTATTGGGAGATATTAGATAACACATGCAGACTACTTATACAGCAGAGTGAGTAGTAATAGGGTCTGTGGTCAAAGGAATGAGACTGATACAAACGTAAATGTCAGGCAAAGCTTTATTTCGCACCAAGCATCAGAATTTCACTGGCCAGGCCAGGGTCGCCTCTCACAGGAGAACAACCCCCCCCCCCTTTGTCTTACAGGCTACTTTTTATTGGGGAAAACTACACCCAGAGCTGACTCATGTAGCTTTCCTGAGTTAATTTGCATCTCCATTGCTCCCTGAATGGGAGGTTAAGGGGGTTAACTGGTTGGGCATCTCACCCAACCTGGCTCGCCTTTGTTTTCCAGGAGTTGTTTGCCCATATTTCCTGGAGCTGTTTTTCTGAATGTCCTTACAAGTAGTATGCATTCAATAAAAGCTACTGTTATTATGTTTACCAAAGTTTAAAGGTCACAGGTGTAATAACACAAAGTTTGTTATTATGATCTATGACCCACCCTTCCATAATTCAATGTTATTCCACGAAAGCTAGATTAAATTAACTCCATTCTAATGATTATCTTGCACTTAGTAGCTGTTCATACTAACTGAATGAATATATGAATGCATAAATAGGAATGTAGTATTAAATTTTAAGCTGGTGGGTGAGAATATAATATATGATAAGTATAATAGTAGAAGTGATTTTGGAATATAGGTGAGGTTCAGTGGGGTGAACTCTAAAGCTGATAACCAAAAAGGAATTCTTGAGGTGTCTTTGGTGCAAAGTGGTGGTTTATTAAAGCATGGGGACAGGACCCGTGGATAGAAAGAGCTATTGCTCCCGGGCTCATTATATACTATGGGGTTGGGGGAGGTAAGGAAAAAGGGAGGTTTCCAAATAATTTTGATATGCTAAGGAAGATTCACAGGATACTGGAGGCCTAGTGTTGTCAAGTTGTCCAGCAAGGCATTAATATCAAGGAAATTGGGAACTTCCTGGAGGAACATTGCACTTGGACTACTTCAAGTATCTATCAATGGCCTGCCAGTTAAGAGGACATTTAATTGTACCTACGTTTCCTTCTGGAAGCTAGGTTATTGACAGAAATGCTTTATTTGAAGACATTTGTAAACTGAGGGAGACTCAGGTTTTGTAGGATTGTGATCTCTGTAGGTAACTTATTTGTCTTTCCTTTCCTTAGCTTTAGTATAGTTTGGGGTGCCTGAGGAATGTCACACGTATCCCATGGAAGGGAGGGTTGTAGGGTGCCAGCTCGTGCCCTGTCCTCAGCTTACCCTCTGCTCCCTCATCATAATGTTGAATAAGATAGAATCTCTGCTCTAAGGATCTTAGGATATGTTTGTGGGAAAAATACCTAAATAGATCATTGCAATGAAGTATGGTAAATACAGTGTTGGAAACATGTAAAAAACCAATAATCATGCACATGCATGCATAGGGCCACAGAGTGAATGGCCATGCGTGTACTTAGTATCAGACTTGATAGTTCAGAAAGCATTTTCACATTCTTTTGCTTTTTATAACTTAAGGGAAGAGTTTTACATCTTTTCTGCCCATTTCTCAGATGCAGAAATTGAGGCTAAGAGGATTTCAGAGATTTGGCCCAGATTTTACAGCCCTAGAACTTGTATGCATGTATTTTGAGATATCATCCAGTGTCCCTTCTACCCCAAATTTCTTTTTGTTTCAAACCTTTAATAGCTAACAGTAATGTTTTTGTTTGTTCGTTTGTTTTTAAATTCTGGATACATATGATTCTAAGTCTACCCTGTATATATTCTTCTCATTCCATGAGTCTTCATTAAACTTTTTCATGTCTTTGTGAAGTTACAATCTAATGAATCCTTTTAAATACTCTTATAAAGTGATAAATAGGCCAAGGAGCTCTGAATGGAGGTTGTAGTGACTGATGTTGACTCCAAAAGTAATTAGACCAGGTGAGTATCATCTCTTATAGAATGAGGCCTTAACATTAGTAAAATAGGGCTAATGCTATTTATCTCAGAGAGCTGCTATGAAGATTAAAAAAGATAAAACAATTGTAATGCCCAGAATACAGTGTCTCACACATACTGGATGCTCTGTGTTATGTGGCTCTCTTCTCCATTCCCTGTAAGGCGGTTCTACACTTTACAATTCCCATGGTCTGCTCTGCAACTCCACACACAACTTTAATGTCCACAAAAATGGCTTTAGAACTACAAAGATAACATTGTTTGGGAATAGCATTACAGAAAACACACACACAGCAGGATTGAAGACATACTGCATTTTCCTCGTATAAGAAAGTTAATGGCTTCCGTTATTCTATATCAGCCCCTCTTCCTCACTGACCGTGGCCAGTCCGGGCTGTATTACCTGGCAGAGACTGCACAATTGCAGAGATTTTTCGAACTGTTACAAATTAGAATCCACGAGGGAAAGGCTCACTAGAGGACATCATAGGCGAGGTTATCATTTTTTTCCTTTTGAAGTTGGGCCTCATATCTTTTTCTCATTACAGTCATTACTTTGAAATATGATTTTTTTAAACAGTAATTTTCTAGAACAAAAGGGATAATACCATATTTCAAAAGCTTTACTGTGAAATTAAACCTTTGAACTACTGTGAAAGAAATTATTCCCTCAAGGCTGCAAGGCTTAAAGGTTATTAAAAATTTAATTTTAAGGAAGGCATCCAGGAAAAAAAAGTGTATAAATGCTACTTAGAACTCAGATTGCCCAGCTTAATAACTCCCATTGCTCCTTATTTTTAAATAATCTGGAAATGTGAACAAATGCACTCCATTTTTTTTCAGTGGCAAATCAGTATGTCAACAGATGGTTGGCAGTGCTCTTTTACATCGTTTTCAGCTGGACGTTCATGCACCGAGGTCGTTCAGCTGGCATCGTTTGCCTCCCCCGTTTGGCAGAAATAACAGCACAGTGTGGAGGAAGTATGACACGCAGAGTACATTGAACTCAGAGAATTCCCCAAACTCCAGATACTGTAATAAAGAGCAAATATCTAAACCACAGTAGAAATGGTCCCCACTGGTGTGATAGGAAGAGTTTCAGTTTTCTCATCTGGGAGATAAAAAGAATTTTCTGCATCCTGTGATATGGACATGCTGTTATTACCTCCATTAAACAGACGATGTGACCTTGGGTTTCTAACTTTCCTTGTACTCTGGTTTCCTCATCTGTAGGATGAGAAAGTTGACAGTACCTACCTCATCTGCCTCATATATATTGCATGGAGATCAAGTCAATTCACACCTATACAATGCAAGAGATAGCACCCCACATACAGTTAGAGCAATGTACTATTATTGTAATTAATTTTAATGCTACCACATCCAAGTAACCTAATACACTCTCTTTTTTTTTAGATTTATTTATTTACTTATTTATTTTAAAGAGAGAGAGAGAGAGATCACAAGGTGGGACAGAGGGAGCGGGAGAGATAGTCCCACACAGACTCCATGCTGAGCACAGAACCTGATATGGGGCTTGAACCCATGCCCCTGATATCATAGCCCAAACTGAAACCAAGAGTTGGATGCCTGACAGACTGTACCACCCAGATGCTCCAGTATATGCATTCTTATGAGAGAAGGGTGAATAGATAATAGTAAGTCCATGCTCTTAAGGATCTCACAAGTAAGTGGGAGATGAATCAAATAAGCAAGAGTGATTAAAAAATAAAAATAAAGAAAAATAAAAAGAGGTGTAGCACACACAGATGAGAAATAGCAAGTATGCTCTGGGTTCTTATTTATAATTTGGATCTGCTTTTGTGGTGACTGGGTGGATGGAAGTTGCCTCAGGAAAAGCAATTTAAGCATAAGAGAGTGGAAGCTCATGGAGCATAAATAAAGCCTATTTCCCAGGAGCACTGTGGAAAAACATGACATAAAGCCATAGTTCTCAATCCTGCCTGAAATTGCAAATCGTCCATGAAACTGCTTAAAAATACCATTCTTGACCTAATGAATTGGAATCTGCTGGTCTGGGGTCTATGTGTTTGCGATTTTAACAACACATACAAGTAATTCTGAGGCCTAGCCAGGGTTAAGAGCCACTGAGATAATGCACTGTGAAAGCACATTGTAAATTATTATCGCTTAATGTTTCTTTTTTTTTTTTTTTACTGTCCTAAATTATTTATTACATAAGAATTTTACAAACACTGGGGTGCCTGGATGGCTCAGTTGGTTAAGCGACTGCTTTTGGCTCAGGTCTTGATCCCAGAGACCTGGGATCGAGTCCCACATCGGGCTCCCTGCTCGGCGGGAAGCCTGCTTCTCCCTCTCTCACTCCCCCTGCTTGTGTTCCCTCTCTAGCTGTGTTTCTCTCTTTCAAATAAATAAATATTTTTTTTTTTTTTTAAAGAGATAATTTTACAAACATTACTTATATTAGTGGTAATGGTGCAGCTGGAGAGTATTGTGTCTTCACCATGCTGCCTGGCAGTAGTGTGGTGGAATTTGTAACCCTTTCCTAGGCCATGAGTCTTGCAGCCTGTAGATGTCAGCATGTGAATCTCTCTGTGCTTACGGGCTGGTTTGGTTGTGCACTGCAGTGTCAGAATTCCTTCTGATACTTTTAAGGAACTGTCATTGAGGATAACATCCAAAAATTTGTAGGCGGAAATCTTACTTGCAATCCAGTAAGATTTCCCGACTCTCCAAGCCCCACAGTGGTATCCAGCTCACTCCTCTGTAGCAGACTGAAGGCTTCATGTAAACTTTAGGTGGTCACCACTGTGATGAACAGGCTTCCTAGAGGGAGCACCCTTAGGAACTGGACATTTGCAGCCACCATATCACACGTGAATCCGACATATGATATAACCTTGCTTCGCCTGGTATCCCAGTCTATGCACTTTATTGGGCCAGGTTGAGTAGAGGGCCCTGTGGAGGGCAGAAAGCTGGTGGTACTCCAGCAGGTTATTCTGAGAAGAAAGCTCATTACATCGGACTGCTCCACTGCTTCTTTTTCTGCAGCTCCTGGATGTACTTGTAAATGCTTACCTTGGCTGACCTGTGAGCTGATGGCTACCACCACCTGGAAAGGAAACAGCCATTCTCCCACAATCCTTTTTGAGCCTACTACTGATTATATTTTAAATACTTAAATACAGTGATCTCAAGCCCCTTACATGTACAGTGGGTTTTTTGTTGTTGTTTTGGTTTGATTTGGGTTGGATTGGGTTGTGTTGTTGTTGTTGTTATTGTTCGTTTGGTTTGTTTTGGTTTGATTTGGGTTTTCTGTGTGATTTTTTTTTTTGCCAAGTATGTCCACACACTGGTACTAGAAGTTCCAAGCACGACCATTAATGATGAGCACAAGAAGTTGGACTTATAAAACTTTTTCCAGGTTGGGAAATGATTAGACTTCATTGCTTAAAATAGAAACTGTCTCTGATTTTCGGTTTCTTAGGGACTAAGCCCGTGTTAGGTCAGAGATCCTCTTAAAACAAATTAGGTGTCCAGTATACTCAGAGAGAACCAAAGTTATCTCTCCTTGACAACATTCTCTTGCTGAATCTCACCTGCAAATGTTCTCGCCTTGGAACATTCAGAAATGCAAGGTCTTCTCACTAGATTGTGTGCTCCTTGAGGGCAGTGAGATTATGTTTGCCATTTGCTGTTTCTCTAACACCTTGAACAGTGCTTGTCATATAGTAGGCACCAACAAATATGTAAAGAGGAAATTTTGTTGAATTTTTATTCTGGTGGGCATAACAAGAATGCTATTTGGATCTCTACTCACTGCCTATAGGAAAGGGTTATTTCCCTATATTAGTAGTTGTTAGCTTCTTTTAAAAGGATGTTTATGAGTGCTAGTGGCATATGCCTGGTATGATTACTGTCAACAATTATTTTCAGAGTAATGTAGATAAATAATTCAGTTATATTGTGTGCTTCCACACAGGGCAGGGGATAAGGTACATGTTTGCCCATTCTGGGACATTACCTTGAACTTCTGCCTTGAACATGAAGTTATTAAGACATTCTGTTTCTCTTTAGAAGTCCTGGGTGTTGCCCCTTGTTTCTTTTTTTAACTAGAGTTCAGCAAAGCAAACCATTCATTATATATTTTTAAGAAAAATTGCAAAGACTATGCAATATGTATAACGTGTAATTCCTTATTAGTGTGACTGTTGCCTAGTATGTCAGATGAAATGAATTTTCTCATTAACCTCACGCATGCCAACTTGTCAAATTATGATGAACCAAACAAGAGTTACCGAGAAATTGAGCTGCTATCATTGCATTTATATGGCTTTGCCAATTAGTCTATAAATAACACATTTTTAACACACTTCAGAATTTTGAAACTAAACCACTTCTGATTATTCTGAAATACAAGGATAGCAAAAAAACCCACAAAAAAACAAAAACAAAACTATCCAAAGAAAGTAAAAGAAAATGATTTGCCTTATTAGAGGAAAATAACATTATTTAGAAGAATGAGGGCTCAGATGATCATATAGACATTCAGCAGATATTTATTGGATATCTGATATGTACAAACAGTTTTCTTGGATACAGTATCTATGACTTAGTAAACAAATTACTGGGATTTTTCCTTCAGTAGAAAATTGTCGCTTGGTATATATTACACCTATATGCATTATTCAGGGTATTCTCAATGGAGTACCAAGATGAATAAGACAAATTACCGTGCTTATGGAACTCATATTTGATGGTGAAGCCCAATAAACAAATAATTAGAAAAGAAATAGTAAAGTAATAGTAATGGTGTTCAAACATAAACAGAGACAGGAGGGTAAACGGTTAAGGATAGAAAGACCAGGATAAGAAGGATTTGTAAAGTAAGAAACTGATATAATTATGAAGTTCAAGGCATGTCTGAACAATGAAAATGATTTAGAGGGACAGTAATTCATCTTTGTTTGAATCACACTTTTTGATTTCTGTCCAATATATGTTTAAAGGAAGCTCTGAGGATTGCATGAGGGATTGGCCAGAAACATAGCCAATGCTCAGTCTCTCATCAGTTATAGAGAATAACCCATTTTTCTTTCCATCATGCCCACCACTGCCTTTTAACAAAGACATACAAAGGTGGAAGTTAACAAAACCTACCTTCTCTTGAAGGCACTTTGAAGAGTAATTCTTAGGACTTAAGCCTCCCTGCTGAAGATTTTCTCCCTCGATGCCCAGCAGCCACATAAACTACTTTTTCCAACCAGTTTTTGTCTTCTCCTTAAAAAGAGTTCTGAAAAAGATGACTTTCCCCATCAAGTTTTATTTCCAGTGATGTTTTGGTGTCCTGTAATATTCTAATGTCCTTCATATGCCTGGCTGGTTTACCCATTAATGTTGGGTAATTTGTGAGTAAGAAACTTCATTTCCTGATCTGGGAAGAACCACTGGAATCAGAAAATGGCATGGCCAGTCTTCAGTTTCGAATAGTTGTTAAAAGAGTTCGTACTTGCAAGGTCTGCAGAACAATGCTTGGTATGTAATAAGCACCAATAAAGATGAGACATTATTGTAACAACCCTAACTGCTACTATACACTACTATCAAGTGAAATAAGACACAGATACACACTTTCCATCCCCACTCACCAATTGCACAAGGTCTGTCTCCTCTTCTAGTGTGACCCCATGAGTGTGGCCCTGTGCATCTCTCTTATTGACTGATTTATGCCCAGTACTTAGCATTGCTCAGTAAAGATGTGTGGAGTAAATAAAAAATAAGCTAACTTAGTCCTCGTAACCCTGAAGTTCTTTTTTGAGCTGGTGTAGTGAACTAATGTCATTTTTCCTCACAGTAAAGTTGATACCCATTCAACTCAAATATATTGATTTTATTTAAGAGTATAGATTCTCATCTCAAGTAGGAAATGAAAAGCATGTAAGTAGGACAGGAGAGAGACAGGCATTATTCAGTTAATTAGGAAATGATTCATCTCTGGCCCTCTTGTTGTTTTAATTCATCCCGATTCAAGGAGTATGGGGATGAGATGAAAATGGCAGGAGCATAAGGAAGGGAGAGTCACAAATAAGTGGAGTCTGCAAGTGTAGAAAGCGCATCTACAAAGTCTGGCAGTGGAGGGAAAGTGGTGGGCACAGAATGACAACTTCATTTCCTTGAGAGAAGCCAAACACGGCTCTTTATAAATCTTATGTTCACTTACTTTATGAAGGGATAAAAATTCATAAATGACATTACAGGGCATGCTTTGGCTAAAAAGTAATTTGTACTTGTAATATAATTATATAATATAGTAATACAGTCTCAGTTTTTCCTCTATTAAATGGAGATATAAATATTCCTTCTCATATAAGGTATCATGTGTCATGCAAAGTGCTTAATATGCTCATACATACTAAGGGTTCATGAATTTATGTTAAGTGTTTGCCATTGGTATGTCTTTATAAATAACTCCAGACCTCGCGCCTGGAAAGGAAACATTTATTAATGTCACTTCACAGAGGAAGGAATATCAGCTGGTAGAAAGGAATTGGCCTGGCCTGCCCTCTCTGTCTCTTAATTAGAAAATGGAAGAGCCAGGATTGTAATTCAGGATTCCATTGAAAAACTTTCTTTCTTCTAACATAAATTTTGGTAACTTTTTTTTGAAGTTGCAGAGGTGGTTTTTTTTGTTTTGTTTTGTTTTGTTTTTTCCCAATCTTGATAATGTAATCTTCTTCTTGTCTGCAGTACATATTTTTAGAGTTTGTCAGGCTTTAGACTTTAATTAAAAAATGAGCTCATTCGATGGTCAAACAGAAATCAGTACCATTAATATATGGTGAGATGATTTCTATTTGAGCATCTTCAGGTTCCTAAAACTAAAGGGCCATGAGATTGGAAAGTGAGATGCAGAGAGATATGTGCATGCCTCCACACAGAAGAGGGAGAACCAGGGAAGGGGGAATATGTACACTAGTGTGGGTAAAGGGATACCCCTGGAAACCAGGTTTTTAGACAAATGAGTATCTGGGAAGAGGCTGAGCCAAGAACACATTTGCAGTAGTTACACTTGAAAGGAGTAACAGAATCCTCTCTCTGCCTGGACAGTGAAAGGGCAAGTCACTGAAATGAGAAAAGGAATAAATGAGCAAAGAAACTAATATGTTGCAAAAGGAATACCTTGTACATTCTATTATATCAATACTGGTGGTGCATCAGACATTGCTCTACTAGCTAGATACTTTACATGTCTTATCTTTACTCTTTAATAATAATGTGCTGTCTTCTCCAGATTAGCATAGCTACTGGGAGCACAGTCTGGAGAGCTTTCATTGTTCCTGGGTACAACACTTATCCAGATAAGTACTGAGTTGTCTCTTTATGAAAACTGTGGAGTTTGGCTTTACCTGTAAGAGGTACCAGAATGTGTAGGTGATTGGGAATGAACGATTTGTCTCGAATGGCATTTCTTTTATTTTGTTCTGAGAGGCAGCAGTATTAAATGGGAGATGTGACTGTAGGCTTGACTCTGGAAAATTCTGACTTGGACACTCATGAGGGTCACTTTCGTGAGTGCAGTGGCAGAGTAAGCAAGTGATTCCCCAAACCTTCCCAGATCAAGTCCATACCTCCATGAAATGATTACCACTGTGTCCTGATATCTTAGTACCAGCCTCCCAGGACAGGAAAATTCCTGCTCTGACAAAGATGAGTTGACTCTGCCTCTGGTGCGATTTTCCAGGCTGCTAAGTATAGTCGGGGGTCACCAGTGTTTGACCAGCTGATCATAGGCACTGACAAGAGGGCATATGTGTTCTGATTGTTGTTTACTGGGTGCTGCATACTTGGAGAGTTAAAGGGAGCCTTCAGTGGTGGCATTTTTCATCACCAGTTTTACTACCTCCTACTCAACTGCCTTGATTGGGTACACACAGCAGGAAGACAGGCCCTTAGGGTTTGCCAAGAGCGACTTCATTGAAAAATGCCTCAGGCTTCACTTAGTGCAAGTAGAGGGTGGAAGGAAAGAGCTCCCATCTGCACATGCTTCTAGGAGAACAGCCCCAAGAAAACCCAGGCTTCTGTTAATACTTCTCCAATAAAGACCTGTTGCTGATGGGCTTAATTTTCCAGAATCAACTTTAAACTGCACTGAAAACTTTAGATTGCTAATGAATGTTAGGGAAAGTCTATTTTGGAGTGGAATGGGATCCTGAAGCCACTGTCTCATTAACCTGAGATTATCTTTTGTTTTTAAATTATTTTTCTCTAAATTTAGGATTGTTTACAAAGCTCCATCAAGTTTCCCCTCCAAAAAATGCATTGAGGTTCCAAAGAGATGTATTAGCACCTTGCACATAATAAATAATAGCTCTTAGATCTTCAAACTTCTATATCAGTGATGATTTCACTTGAGCATGATGATTTATTTGGTTTTTTTGTTTGTTTGTTTTTTAAATATTTTATTTATTTGATAGAGAGAAACACAGCCAGAGAGGGAACACAAGCAGGGGGAGTGAGAGAGGGAGAAGTAGCTTCCTGCCCAGCAGGGAGCCCGATGTGGGACTCCATCCCGGCTCTCCAGGATCATGACCTGAGCCATAGGCAGTCGCTTAACCAACTGAGCCACCCAGGCGCCCCAACCATGTATTTGTTTTAATAGAAGTGATAGAGCAGATAACAATTAGTCATTCCCTTCCCTGCTTGAAATCAAGTATGATTCATTATTTGGCAAATGTTTATTAATTTATTTTTAATCACTATTTACAGAGTAAATATTGTAAGTATTTTTCTCATATGTCGTACTATATTATTCTCTATATGCTCAAGAGTTTTTCTGATGTGGTAATTATTACAGTTATGTCCTTTTAAATACAGTTTTCTCTTCTCTCCCTGCATTTTGATCCTGATTGTACCAGTTATCAACTTGGAAACCTTCGACACCTTAATTCACTTATTTAAGTTTAATTTCCCTAAAATTTTTAGATGGGATATTTCTTGAATGGGATGCGATAAATATGTAAGGTCATACGGATTTCTTTTAGTTCAATTCCATTCAGTACATACGTACTGAGTAACTTCATCAGTTGCTCTGTATGTTATTTTTTTTCTTCTCAATCACCATAAAGAGTAGGTATTATTCAGTCATACAGAGGAGGAAACTGGAGCTCAGAGAGTTAATAAACAATTTTCACAATCAGTAAATGATAATCAAAATTTGAACCTTAGTCAGTGTGATTCTCGTGTGATTCCATTGTGATTCCCTGGCTGCCACTCTAAGCATGAGTCACTGTTTTTTATAGTTTATTAGTCATTTCAATGTGGTCTTTCATTAATAAAATACTTCTCTTACATCTCCTGTTTTATAAAGTCATTTTATCATGGGATTAATGTTATACATTGAATGTCAAATAAGAGCCTGGACAGGCGAGAGAAGGATAGATGGTATTGAAAATCTTGGAAAGAGAATGGAAAAGATAGAAGTAAAATATAAGATGAGTAGTTTATTGGCCAGGGAAATTGACACCCAGAATGTAAGTTTTGTTTGGAACATTTGCACAGTATTGAAAAATATATACTCCTATCTTGAGTTTTAACTTCCTTTGTCATACCTTTAATAATTCTCTCCCTCTTCTCTCCCCAAAATTCTTTCATTCTTGGACAGTTAGTTTTGCCTTTGCTTCAGCAAACTGGCTTTTTCTCAGGAGTTGTGTGTTTTCAGCTCCAAACAGCTAAACTCCATCAGCATCAGAGTCATTGCTATCCTCAAAATGTGGTTCTCTGGTAGGCCACTGGTAAAGAGTTTTTAGATGAATTCCACATGAAATAAGGTTCTATTGATCAAAAAAATGATGAACATGAAAATAGGACTATGTTCCAAGTATTCTGTTAGTTTCCAGGAATATGAAGTCATGTTCAGAGACAGAATCCATTCTCCAAGATTATAAACTTATAATAACAGTGACAGATGATAAGAGCATTAATAGAATTGCACCATAGGAACATAAGTGGAGAAGAAACTACCGTAGGGAGGTCAAAACAGATTTATAGATGATGTGGTGATAGAATAATTCTAGAACGGAGACTAGGAATTTACCCTGCAGAAAAGCAGAAGTTGGGCAGTATAAGCCCAGGAAACAGTGTGAGCAAGGAGAGGGTGGAGGAACAAATTTCCATATGTTTTCATCTGACAAAGAAGTTAAAAGTAGGAAAACGTCATGTTAGTCCTATGAGATCTTACCTTAACCTTAAATCTCAAATAAAACAACAATAATAATTGCAAAATTATTAATTAATTGACTGGATTAGACAAAATATGTGCTGTATATATTAAAATATTAGTAGATTCATTCATTTATTCATTCAAGATTACCTGTTGGTTGACTCTTCTACCAAACAGTTGGCTAGCCACTGAGCATTCAGTGATGAATAAAATAGACTCAATCCCTGACTCAGAAAGTGTATTATGTAATGGAGCAACAAAAATTGGACAACAATATCAGATAGATAATGTATGGTGTTATACCATATGACATTAGAGAATGTGGTAAGTAGCATGATAACATCAATACCATGGATAAAGAGAGGTTTCTCAGCATAACATTTGGTGGTGGGATTGGTGAACAAAGTCAAGAGAAAGAAATTCAACCCAGGAATGAATACATACAAAAGCAGCATAGAGGATAAAGATAGAAACTATCAAATGTTTCATTTCAAAAAGAGACAAATAACCTACTTTTGCAGCAGTCTCTAGGAAAGGGTTTGAAACATATTTGACCCAAGTATAAACAAGATTACCCATGTTGATGTTACTGTTCGCTTTAAATTAATTCAGCGACTTCACTAAAATAAGAAAGATCCAAATTATGACTGTGATATTCCTACTCTTTTCCTGTTTTGTTTTTTTTTTTTAAAGATTTTATTTATTTGACAGAGAGAAACACAGATAGAGAGGGAACACAAGCAGGGGGAGTAAGAGAAGGAGAAGCAGGCTTCCTGCCGAGCAGGGAGCCCAATGTGGGACTCGATCCCGGGTCTCCGGGATCATGACCTGAGCCGAAGGCAGTCGTCCAACCAACTGAGCCACCCAGGCACCCCTCTTTTCCTGTTTTATAGATACATCTGATACATGCAGTTTGCTTTGAAATATATTTTAGTGACATTAACAAACTAAAATATTCACAGAGAAGGACACCCAGGACCTACAAATCATGCTGTGTGTTGCAATGGGTAAAAAACAAACAAACAAACAAAAAACCAAACCAAACAAACAAAACAAAACAAAAAAATTTCCAAACCTAGAGGTGATATAGAATGGCTGTAAGAGCTACATCAGACATTATGTTCCATCCAGCCCTTTCCAGCTACTGGCCATACCTCCTTGAGCAGTTTATTTAATTTCTCTAAGCCTTAATTTGTTAATCTTTATTGGAGATAAAAATATAACCTATTTCTTATGATTATAGCAAAGATGAAATAATATAGTACATTTAGTATGTTCAGCATAATACCAGTCATATAGTACACGTTCAACAAATGTTAGCTAGTATATATCAGTGATGTCTGCCAAGTCTGTTCACCCAGTTTGCTTTCCTGATCTTCTACATGTAACAGTCCCCTGCCCTATTTCTTTAGGAAATTGTTCTTCTTCCACTGCAATCCTATAATTCTTGTGGACCTTCCAACCAAAATATCCATCTTTCAGATGATAGAAGTGGGCTTTTAACCCCAGCCTAAATAACCATAATGTTTCATCACCCTGCCTGATTGGTAATGGATCGTTATGTGAACCTAGCTGGGTAGTTAAAATCCTTCCCAAATATTATTTATTTATTTGTTTGTTTGTTTGTTTAAGATTTTATTTCCTTTCTGTGAGAGAGAGAGACCATGAGGGTGTAGAGGGAGAAGGAAAGAGAAATCCAAGACTCTGCACTGAGCATCAGAGCCCAACGTGGGGCTTGCTCTCATGACCCTCAGATTAGACCTGAGCTAAAACCAAGAATCAGTCGCTTACCCAACTGTGCCACCCAGGCACACCCTTCACTGATTTTTTTACATGCTAAGCTGCAGGGAACTTTGTCACCTTTCAGACTGTAATGATGGTGTGACTTCATAGCCTTAGAGACTATACCTGCCATCATATGGGGAAGCCTGAATAAATGAAGCCAACTTCCTAAAAGAAGTAGAGGTGAGAGATGGAGAGAGTCATGGTAAGAAAAAGCTCAAGCTTTATCTCTTAGAGACCCAAAGATACTCTGGATCCTGTAGTTCTTCCTTCACTAAGGGAAACATCGCCAGTGCCCTGCCAATAAAAATCTGTGTGCTGTTTAAGTTAGTTTGGGTGAGTTTCTTTTCTTTTCTTTTCTCTTTAATTTTATTTATTTGTTTGCCTGAAAAAGAGAGAGAGAGAAAGAGAGAGAAAGGGACAGAGAGAGAGAGAGAGAGAGAGAGAGAGACCACAAGCAGGGGAGCTGAAGAAAGGAGAGGGAGAAGCAGACTCCCCCCGAGCAAGGAGCCTAGGATCAAGACCTGAGCCTAAGGCAAACGCCTAACTGACGGAGCCACCCAGGTGTCTCATTGAGTTGAGTTTCTTTTACTTGTGATTGAAATTGTTTGAATGATTACTGTTATATTATGACATTTGGTGAATGGCTATTAATAAGCTTGATACTTAGGAATTAGTAAATTCTCAGTAAATATTTTTAAATGAATTGAGTGTTTTTTTTCATATTGATGAATTGGAAGGTGTTTTCTGAATAAATGATTATGAAGGATTATATAGAGTAGATATATTCAGAAATAAATAAAATGCAGGATTAGATTTTATTAGAAGCAATGGTATAGGAGAAAATAGTGGAGTCTCTCAATTGGGACATGCTTAAATTCAAACCGCACCTTTATCATTTTTTAGTTGGGTGACTTCGGGAAGAGCCCTTAATTTCTCTGAGGCCAGTTTTCCCTGTAAGATAAAGAAAATAAGTACTCTGAAATGATGTTATTGTATTAGCATAAACATTTTATATCCTTGTATCTTCTCTAACTCTGAAGAATATAGGCTCTTTGGTTGTATAATCATTTTTTGCATAAGATACAACATACTACCGTTAACAAAGCCGCTTTATAAAAAAATGAAGTAAATTCAAAAGATCATGTACTAGATTTTAATTATACTTTCATTTAAAAGGCTTCTAGAGAAAATTTAATTAGGTGAGCCATATTTTAAATATTTTTAAATAACCATTTCCATGAATAGAATGCCATTTAAGTATATGTTAACACTCTTTTAGAAAAATTGCAATAAATATCTTGGCAAGATTTAATTATTGGCTGACTACTTTGGTTTTCCTGTTAATGACGCATGAGTCATTTCCATACCTTGATTACTAAATATGTTTCATTGATAACACTTTTATTTGTATATTTTCGTATCTCTTAATGAAATTGTCTGTATGGCCAATAATCAGAATAGTGAGGCTTGGATCACAGAATGACTACAACCCTTGCCTCCTTTCAAATGCCTATCTTTCCTGATAATCGAGGGTATTATTTCCCATAGACAGCCTCATACGTCTAAGACATATTAGAAGCTGTCTTTAACAATCATTTTCCATTACCAGGGGAGTTTGGGATAATGGAATGTGTAGTCACTTTCAATTTGTGTCAAATTTTCTGATGCATTTGTACCACCAACATTTTATCAGCTTGTCAGTAGAACAAATGAAGTTGCAAATTGCATTGACTTTTTTTCATGAAATCTTTGAAACTGTTTATTTTTAACATGACTTCTCTTCTTTTTATTTCTATAGTGTAGCAGGCTTGATTTTCAACGTTCAGGGACTTTGTCACTTAGTGAGTATGGCATTCGGGCAGAGTAATTTCCTACAGTCTTGAAGGTTCTGGGAGAAAAGATTCAGGCATATAGGGCATATTAAAGCTGTATGCAGATTGAAGCAATAAGCATAGAGCAATTTGATGAACTACCTGTAGGCAGGAGTGGGGAATTTCTGACACATCAGGAAAGCCATTACGCTCCTGTTATGTTCAATAGCTCAGTGGCCTAAAAGGTTACGGGTGATGTATGTTTTCATTACCTCCTATGGGCTTGATGCCTCAGAAGACCCTAGCGGCTTTTCTGGCTGCAGTTCTCTTCGTTTGCACTGTAGCAACCTCTGTCACATTGCACCAATACATTTGTGAGGGTCAGTTAGCTTTGAGCAATAGTGTCCCGTGATCTCCGTAACATTCTTCTGCCTGAAAATCTGCAAGGAGTTACCACCTGGAGAGCAACAGGAAGCTCTTCAAAAACCCATTTTGATTTCCTGGGTGTCAGCTGTCACTACAAAAGCAATAACAGCAATAAAACAGCATCGACATTAGTTATCATTTATTGAACATATATTATGTACCAAGCATACTTCACATACATTATTTCATTGTATCTTTAACATATTCCAGCAAGTCAGGTGTCATGATTTCTATTTCATAAGTGAAAAAAGGAAGATGACTTTTAGAAAGTAACTTGTCCGAAACCTGATTCCCAGATGCATCAGACAGAGATAGCATTCATGGCAGCTGTCTTTCTTCAGGAAATTCTTAACAGTTGCAGATCATATTTAGTCCAAAATGTAGTCGTTCACAGTCTAGTTGAAGAAAAAAACATAAAGAATACTTATTATACAATAATGTTTTCATTTAGAAAAATGTGTGTTTGAAGGGCAAGGGAAACAGTATGTATTAAGAGTTATTAATACCTGTCTGTAGGGGAAGTAATTAAATCTGCAAAGGAGGGGATTAGAAAATCCATAAAAAAGTATTAATTTATCAGCAGAAACACAGTGTTATAAAAGCTGGAACTGATGTTTAAGCATAGGCCCGTGGTAAGCCTTAAAAGTACAGTGTTTTGGGGGAGCAGTAAAAAAAAGTCAAGAGTAACATAGGGATTGAAACAGTCCAATGTCTACACTTGCCTGTATGAGCATAGGAGAAACTAGAGGTGCAGAAGAGCAGACTGTTAAGAGGAGAGGGAACAGGAGAGACTGAAGGAGGACTTCCTCTATTTTTAAAAAAAATATTAAGTCAACTAAAATGTGAATTTATGGGAGATCTTCATTTTTAAAATGAAATGTGAAGATTGATACCTGTCTTACCTGTGACCTGGGATTTTTGGAACATTTAAACAGATATTATATAGATACAAGTGGCTGTTTGAGGATATGCAGCTTGCCTATCTTGGTAATTTATTTTAATATTTTTTTAATATTAATATTTTAATTTTAATGTATTTTAATTTTAAAAAATATTTTATTTATTTATTTTAATATTTATTAAATATTATTTTTATATTTATTTTAATATTTTTCCCAGAAGGAAATTAGTTAAAGAAACCAAGCTGTATTCATTTTAGTGTTGTTTCATATTTAATAACATTTCTTTGTATAGTCATTCAAGAAGCATTCTACATGGAGTAGAAATGAGGCAGAGGAGACTCCTTTCTTATGGAGAGCCCTCTCCTTAAGTAGTAAAGTTAATTCTGCAGAAGTTTCTGGTGCAAATATCACAATATTTAATAAATAGTTGGAATGTCCTTAACATGAATCCAATATTAAGTTTGGTTTCTAAAAAGCAAGTATTCCTTCACTTAAAAATGACCTTGTGTCATATGTACAAAAAGGTTGCATTAATATAATGGAACTGTATCTATCCATTTGTCTTGGAATGCTGTGCATTTGTTTTAGAATAAGACTTTCTCTTTCATTACATAGGCTATCATTTGCTTTGTCAAATCTCTCTTGGCCTTGAGCACACTCTCCTAATAGGGATTCTTTGGAAATGCTGATAAGGATGTTCTACTAAATATTACCCTTTATAAATCTTTGAGGAGACTCAGGAATTGGTGAAGCACTGTAAAGATTTATATAAGCAGACACACAAATCTGGGAAAATGAGGACACACATGGGACAAATCTGGGTCTACCCTCTCAAGGGCCTGTGCTATGTAATGCTAATTAATTTCTTTTATTTTCGAAACACAACAATAAATATGTGCTCTTTTGATTTTTAACACCTTTATTGGTGTCTAGTTGACCTATAATAAACTGTACATATTTAAAATATATAATTTTATAGTTTTGATGTATGTATACCCATGAAACAATCACTATAATCAAGATATGAATGTATTTATCACCCCAAAAACTTTCCTGTTGTCGCTTCATTATTTTTCTTCCCAGGCCTTGGTGTCCTCTCCTCACAACTCCTGTAGTGCTTTCTGTTATAATTCATTTCCATTTGTATAATTTTATATAAATGGAGTCATGTAGCATGTTGTCTGGCTTATTTCACTCAGTATAATTATTTGAAGATTTATCTGTATCATAGCGTGCATTGGTAGTTTATTCCTTTTTATTTCTGTTGTAGTTATTGCATTGTATGGGTATGTCACAGTTTGTTTATCCGTTCTCCTGATGGTAGGCAGATATCTCTTGAACTTAGTTTGCCTTTCATGACCTTGTGTCGCATGTCCCTGATGTTAATAAATTCTTTGTGAAAAAGTATTTTAAAAGCTAGGTTCTCCACTGCCTCTTAATCATAGAGAGAAAACAAGTACCTTAAGAATACGCAGGGGTAGAATTACAGTATTATGATGATGATGATGATGATATGCTTGTGATATGCCTAGCATCAGATGAATTTTTTTGCTCTTTTTTAAACTGGATGTAACTTCACTAATAATGTGAGTGGTGAATCCCACCTCGTTTTATTTTTAACTATTTTACAAACAATTTTACAAAGCAATTCATGGGTTACAAAAATGTGACTAAAAACTATTATGATTACATTTGAATCATTCATTTAATAAATATATTTTGAGGGCTTACTCTCTGTCAGGCACATGACTAGGATTAAGGGATTCAAAAGTGAGGAAAGCCACATCCTAGTTCTTTCATATTCAAAAGTGAATTTGTTGTAAGCATAATGAGAAGTTTAAGCATATACACAGGCCCTTTCAAAGCCCTGGCTTTGGCAGTGTGTTCACATGGTAACATATTTTGTAGGGTTTGCAAAATCAATCTGTTTTAAATGCAATGATAAGAACCTACATCTCGGGGCGCCTGGGTGGCTCAGTTGGTTAAGCGACTGCCTTCGGCTCAGGTCATGATCCCGGAGACCTGCTCGGCGGGAAGCCTGCTTCTCCCTCTCTCACTCCCCCTGCTTGTGTTCCCTCTCTGGCTGTGTTTCTCTCGGTCAAATAAATAGAATCTTTAAAAAAAAAAAAAAAAAAAAAAAAAAAAAAAGAACCTACATCTCTCTACACTCCCAGTTTTCCTACTACATACTTCTTCCCAGCAGGAGTGGCACTGGAGTTGTCAGGGGCAGTTTGGAGATCCAGCTAAGGGAAATTGGCATTGAGAGGTAGATGGGTAGATAAAAACATAACATACTACATATGTGTAGTTTGGATGTAGTAGCACAGATGTGTGTGGTTCACAGATAATGCTAGGTATGTTAATTTAGGACTAGTCACCCCAAGCTAGAAATGGTATGTAGAAATCCTGCTGTCCACTGTGCTACTTCACTGGACTCCATGATCAGAAGTTGCGTGTCCATAAATTATTACACAGTATAAAACAAAGGTACCAGTGATGCTGCACACTTGAAGAATGTGGTGGTAGAGGAAAAATTAGGTTTGAATTGGTCAGATCCAGAAGTTTGCGAGGTGTGTGTGTGTATGGGTACATATATATACATACATATGTATATATGTACTTATATATGTACATATATTCATATATATGATGTGCATATATATATACCCATCTATATGGGCATCTATATATATATATACCCATACATATACACACCTATAGGTATATAGACTATTAATAAAAGTATTAATAAAACTATAATGTTACTTTTCCGTGTATGGGATGTTTGTACTGTTTGTCAGCTTTCAATATTTGTATGTGATTTATTTCCTCATTTTAAGTAAATACTAACAGGTGTACTTGATGTTCTATTTGTAATCTTGGATTATTTTTATCAGAGTCCTTCCCCAATTTACAAATACTTGGGGCAACAAAAAACTAAGATTCATTACTGTTCATGTGTTCAGTGGGGAAGATAGACCTGTAAACATACAATTAAGATACAAAGTTATAAAGGCTAAATAAAAGAATCTCAAGGAGTGCACAGGACAGGAATAAATTCTTACTTGGAAGGACAGAATAGACTTCTTGGAGAAAGTGGCGTTAAAGCTGAGTTGTAGTTTAAGTTGGTAAAAGATATGTATGTCCTGTGTGCCTGTGTCTGGGCAGGGGAGAAAGATAGGGGGTGCATTAAAAGGTGTTTTACTTTACCTTTAGACATACAGAATTTTAACATAGGTCGGTGGTGACACAAGATTAGATTTTCCAGGTTTTTTTTAACTTACATTTTACATACATTAGTTACATACATTTTACATTTATTCCTGAGGGACATGAAATGCCAAGAATTTAGGCAGATGGACCATATTTGATTATGTGTCTTCCAAAACTGTTTCTTTCCTCCAAGACAGATGTCCTTAATTCTGTAGAGGCAGTTGTCAAGGAGTAGTTTTCAAATGCAGCAGCATTTGCTGAAGGAATGCTCCTCATTGTGGTGAATGGTATCCCGGATTCCATTTTTAACACAATAATGTAGGCCCCACCAAGTCATTGCGGGCTTAATGAATGTTTGTTATAGAGAGTGGGTCAGAAATAATGGGCTGATGTGTCTCTACATTTTCTGCTGTTTAATTTGCTTTTTGAGCTTGACAGTGTATTTCTATCTGCTAAGATTTAGTTTACTTATGTTTACAAAAGGGGTAAAAATCCCACTTATACATTGTTTTGAGAATAAGAGGGTCTAATAAAATAATTCAGAATAAAAGTTCTTAGCATAAAATAGGTGTTCAGTAAGTTTCAAACAAATACATACTTTAAAAGTTCTACCATTATAGGCTTAAATATTTAAATGTCAAGTTAGAGATCCTAAAACTCCTAGAAGAAAACATAGGCAGTAAGCTCTTTGAGATAGGTGTTTGCGATTGTTTTTTGATCTGTGTCCTCAGACAAGAACAAAAAAGCAAAAATAAACCAAAGAGACTACATCAAACTAAATCTTTTGTGCAGTAAAGGAAATAACCAACAAAAGAAGAAGGCAGTCTACTGAATGGGAAAAGATATTTGCAAATGCTATATCTGATAAGGGGTTAATATGCAAAATATATCAGGAATTTACACAACTCAAGATAGACAGATGAATGATAGATAGATAAACAAAGGTATAGAGATGTATTTAAACAAACAATCCAATTAAAAATGGACAGAAGAGAGGCTTCTAGGTGGCTTATTAGTTAGGGGTCTGATTCTTGATTTTGGCTCAGGTCAGGATTTTGGGGTGGTGGGCTGGAGGCCCATGTCAGACTCTTTACTGAATGTGGAGTTTGCTTCATATTCTCTCTCTTCTTCTTTTTCTGTCCCTCCCAGCTCCCCTGAGTGCATGTAGGTACATGTGGTCTCTCTCTCTCAAATAAATAAGATCTTTAAAACACACAGACACACAGACACACGCACACACACACACACACACACACACACACACAAAATGAGATACCACCTCATACCTGTCAGGATGACTATTATTATCAAAAAGACAAAAAAATATCAAGTGCTGGCGAGGATAAGAGGGAACCCTCATGCACCGTTGGTGGGAATGTAAATTGGTATACCTGCTATGGAAAATAATATAGAAGCTCCTCAAAAATTAAAAATATAGCTATTATATGATCCAATAATTCTACCCCTAGATATTTGTCTGAAGAAAATACTGCTTAAAAAAGATATGTGCACTCCTGTGTTCATTGAAACATTGTTTATACTAGCCAACACATGGAAGCATCCGAAGTATCCACTGATAGGTAAGTGAGTAAAGTAGATACACACACACACACACACACACACACACACACACACACACAAAGAAATATTCTAATGGAGTATTAGTCATAAAAAAGAATGAAATCTTGCTATTTGTAACAACATGGATAATAAGAGAAGGTATGCTAAGTGCTGTAAGTCAGTAAAAGGCAAATATCACATGATTTCACTTATATATGTAATATAAAAACAAAACAAAATAAAACAGAAAGAGATTTCTAGGTACAGAGAACAATCGGTGTTTGCCAGAGGAGAGGGGCTTGGGGATGGTGTGAAATAGGTCATGGGTATTAAAAGGTACAAATTTCGGGGCACCTGGGTGGCTCAGTTGGTTAAGCGACTGCCTTAGGCTCAGGTCAGGAAAGGGAACAACAAGTTTTGGAGAGGATGTAGAGAAAGGGGAACCCATTTACACTGTTCCTGAGAATGCAAGTTGGTGCATCCACTCTAGAAAACAGTGTAGAGATTCCTTAAAAAATTAAAAATAGAGGGGTGCCTGGGTGGCTCAGTTGGTTAAGCGACTGCCTTAGGCTCAGGTCATGATCCTGGAGACCCGGGATCGAGCCCCACATCGGGCTCCCTGCTCAGCGGGAAACCTGCTTCTCCCTCTCTCACTCCCCCTGCTTGTGTTCCCTCTCTGGCTGTGTTTCTCTCTGTCAAATAAATAGAAATCTTTAATAAAAATAAAAATTAAAAAAAAGTTTAAAAAAAAGGTACAAATTTCCAGTTATAAAATAAATAAGTCACAGGGATATACTATACAACATAGTGAATATAGTCAGTGATATTGTAACAACTTTGGTTACCAATGGTAGCTAGAGTTATCATGGTGACCACTTTATAATTTATAAAAATATTGAATCACTATGTTGTATACCTCAATCTAATATGTCAACCACAATTCAATTTTTTTTAAAAAAAGTTCTTTTATGTTGTAATGAGATGCTGTCTATAGCTCTTCTGTCTGTTCTTCATGAGGTACTTTTTGGAGAATGACTCCCAGAAGACTTTTTTTCCCTGAATATATAATGTCTCAGTGAATTAATTCACTTAATAAAAAACTTGAATAATGCTTAGAAGGAAGTCCATTAAAAGAGTGATTTTAACAGGTCACTGAAAGCTTATTTTATATCCTTCTGAGAATACTCCAGTATTTACTTAATATTCAAGATGATCTACCTCTTTTGAAAAAAGATAGGGACCATACCTTCTACAAGATGCTATTCACTTGTACCATCATCCTGAATGCAATTTTGAGAGGTGGAGTGCTTATGAATGTGCTCTATCGCTGTGGTCTTCATATCGATCTGTCATTGCCAAAAGTAACTTCCCAGAATGCCCATTTTTATTTTGTTTTTAAAAGTATAACAATCATAGGCAAAACTTTTACAGTACGGATCTGTGGATGTGGTTTGCTGTTATATTTGTCTCACTAACTCCTCCTCCTTTGTGATAGTCTTTGAACATTGCTAGTTCAAAAGTTACTTCTCTTGCTCTAAGATCAAGTTTCTTTCTTTTTTTCTTTTATATATTCACTTAGTTCCCTGTGCCTTAGTTCCCTATCTTCTCACTCATTGTCTATTGTTATGTCTGTGTTACATATTGAACATCTGTCTCTCTAATATAAAAGGTCTGAGAGTACAGGAACTGAATCTGACCTGCTACACACTATACCCCCTTCTCTTCTGGAAGTTCTTGGCATACAAGTATCCAGTGAACATTTATCAAGTGAATGATGGGTGATTATATGAGTGACTGCAACTGGAGGGGTGCCTGGGTGGCTCAGTTGGCTTAGTATCCAACTCAGGTCTTGATCTAAGGGTCATGAGTTAAAGCCCTACATTGGGCTTCCATGCATTGCATGGAACATACTGAAAGAAAGAAAGAAAGAAAGAAGAAAGAAAGAAAGAAGGAAAGAAAGAGAGAGAGAAAGAAAAAGACAAGACATCACACCTGGAAATAATAGTCATAGAACTTTTAGGATCCATGTAGAAATAAAAAGTTCTTCAAATTCTAAAGCTGAAGCCATCTTGAGAAATTAAGAGAGAAATAAATACTGATTTTTTTTAAAGATCCATGCTGTTAAAACAAAAAATGCCATGTATAACATGGTTTTCTCATGAAATTTCAGTATTTATTTCACTAAATTGAAGAGCAGACTATATACAGACAAGTAAATATTTACAAATTGAATTTACTTTTAGCTATTTTCATCTTTAATACCAATTCAGTCCCAAGCTGCTGACCTTTAAAAAAGTAGCAGTCTTATCATTTTGGGGGTGATGATATTAAAAAAAATGAGATTTAAAAAAAAAATCAATCATGGTCCAATTAAAAAAAGAAAAGCAATTTTAGGATACCTGGCCTAGTGTCCCTTAGTGACAGACCTAGGGTAAAAAGGAAGAGAGAAAGCAAAGTTATATTTATTGAGCATTTATCAGGAGGGAGTCAGTTTCTAAACTAGGCACTTTACATGGATTATCTGATTTAATTTCCATAACAATAATTTGGAGTTGATATTATTTTTCGTTTTTTAAAATGAAATACTGAGGCACGGTTGGCAAATAACTTTTCAAAAGCATTCTTAGTTAAGATAAAGGGGAGTGGAGGGGCACCTTAGGCTCAATCACGATCCTCGGGTTCTGCTTCTCTGTCACCTTCTGCTCCTCTGCCCTGCTTGTGTGCTCACATGCTCTCGCTCTCTCTCTTGCTCTCACTTTGCGCACTGTCCTGCCCCCCACCACAAATACATACATACATACATACATATTTTTAAAAATAAATAAATAAAAGACAAGAGGGAGTGGAATTGTAAATAGGTTTTTCCAGGCCTCAGTGCTCAGGCTGATGGTCTCACCATGGCCCAGGAAACAAAGAAAAGCTCTCTCTCTCTCTTTTTTCTTTTTTCTTTTTTTTTTTTTTTTGGAAAAGCTCTCATTTTTAAAACAGAAGCTCAGCAACAGCCATATCCTGGAGTCAGTTTCTTCTTTGGAAAAAAGGCAAGGTCTTCAAAGGCCAAGAATATCTTTATTTGTTTCAGGATCCCACCCATACTATTCAGTAAGGTGGCCCACATACTTAAAATTACATGTTCTAGTATGTGCATTTTTAAAAAGTTAGAATAAATAGAGACAATTAAGTATAACATTTTAACTCAATAAATACATATACAATATTATTACTTCAACATAAACAATACAAGATGATTAATGTAAATTCTTTTCATAGTATCTTTTTAGAATCTGATGTGCATTTTACTTTGTAGCAAATCTGGATTAGCCACTTTTTAAGAGCTCAGTAGCCATAGAGCACTGGGAACTGCCTTGTTGGGGAGCACACGTCGGGATAGTTCTAGTTAGGACCAGATAAATTATCTCAGACAGCGAAACTTTACACCTTATTCATTAGAATATCAACATGGCCACTGTCATTTTCTTCTATATTGTTGACCTCAGTGCTGCTTAAGGATGAGTGACATACGTTTTAGAGTCAGAGCTCCATAAATCTCTGCTCTGTCCCTTACGAGCTATGAGTCTTTGAACATATTAACACATTTTAGCCTCAGTTTTGTCATTTACAAAATGGGGAGAATGATGCCTAGCTCAAAGGTAGTGATGAGTTATATATAAATCTCCTGGCACATGATACTTGCTCCATAATTTGATGCTGTTAATACTAAAATTGAATCTCATTTTCGTCTGTGTGGACTTTGAGATCGAGTGCACTATTCTTGAAACAGAAATTCATACACTTCACTGTTCTACCTATGACACGCCCCCCCACCCCAGCCACACCTCATTGCTGTACCCATAATTGTGAATCTGGGTTAGTCAATCACTCACCCTCTGTGAGAAGATAAAAAGTGATATGAATCTCATACATGTTGATGTATTTATTGTTTTCTCATACTGGAGATTCCTGCAAAATGACAAGTGCGGGCTAATTGGGATAATTTATTACCTTTTAGAAATCCCATTAGCTCACTTACAGATGAATCCTGTAGCATTGAGTTCTTTAAGTATTCACACTCTCTAAGGCCCATCTACTATCAACTAGAACAAAAGGAAACTACAGACCTACCCATTCTGTTCCCTCTCCCTAGGTGAAACAGATCGTTAGGAGTCCACACATGATTTCTCACGGTTTTCCTTGGTCCTAAGCTAATTGCATGAGTCTCCCTATACCAATCCTAAACAGTGCTGAAGGCCCGCTTACGCTTCTTGATGTTTCTTCCCAACAGTATGTAGAAAATGCCTATGGAGCAGGAGCTGTGTGTTCAAAACTCAGTGTTCTGTTTATAGTGTTTCTCCCACTTCTACCTATTTGAGAAGGCCCAGCTTCTTACTACTCTCTCCATAAGTTGTTACCTCAGAATCAGCTACTTATCTTCAAAGAACTTATTTTCCCCTTCTTAAACTCTTAGTCAGAGATGGTGTGAAGAATTCCAAGTAGAATTATCTCAATAATTTTCCTTTCTTAAAAAGACATGCTAAAGAAATCAGAAAATTGTTCTCAATGTATAGTTTTGACTAACTCAAAGTTGTCATTCTATTGATTGTATCTTCTGAGTCAAAGAATAGCAATATTTTCATTCTTGGTTTCATTTCCTGAAATAAACCCAAATTTACAGTAAGATTAGCTCATATACTGTCTTATCCTCTCAAAAGTTAATAAACTAAAATTTAGAAATACAAAAAATTTATTTTAATGAATTATGTATTTTAATAATAAACTTAAAAACATGGTATTTATATGTTTTATAGAGGATCACTGATAAGTGTCTGTGTTTGTGTGTATGTGTGTCCTCACATGCACATGTATATGCAACTTACATGCTAGTATGCCATTAAAAAAGGTTTGGCAGGAAACAAGAGAAACGGTAGTCTAAATAAGTCCTATAACTGTGATCCACAAAATTCATCAAATATTTTATAATTATTTTAAGTTCTTCCTGCTAGGTTCTGAACAAAATGCTTTGCTATTTATGTCTTTTATAGATGAGAAGGCTAAGAGGTTGAGTATTTAAGGGGTTTTCTTGAGGATAATTTTAGGCTGAGCAAAGGATCTGTTGAAAACTTACTGGTGAATTAATCAACAATTAACAAGGCCTAAGCACCATTTTATAGGTATTCACAAGACTTCTTTGCTAAATCAAACCTTTTCTTTGGTTAGAGAAAATAGCCTGATTTATAAATATAAATACATTTTTGAGGCTACAAACATTAGCTTCATCTCTGGAAAGAGGTGGTATTGTTATACTGAAAAGCTTCATTTGAGGTTCAGCTCCGCATCCTTTATTCATGGCTCTACCACTTTTTGGCAGTCTGACACTGGAAAATTCCCCTTTTCTCCTCTCTTCGCTACCCTCTAAAAAAAGTAATTCTTGATTCCCTGTTCCCTCATGGTATTATAAAAACAAATAAGTGTGGTACGTGAATGTTTGTTGTCAGTATTGAGAACATATGCACAACTTAGCTTGGTAACACTGCGTGGCTCTGATATGGACACAAGCTTTGGAAATAAATTGTCCTGGATTAGAATCCCTGCTTTGACATTCACTAGATTGGAAATGGTGAAGAGGTATTTAACTTTCTGAACCTCATTTTCCTCATCTGTGAAATGGCTACTTTGACCTCTCAGGGTTATTGTGAAAATGATGCCTGCTGAGAAATAGGCTACAAAACCCTGCAGTTGATGAACGTGATAACTGAAAGAAAGCCACTCTGGAACTTATCTTGTGGCAAACTACTATCACTTCTTCATCTTTCATTCTGTTTGTTTCAAGCAAAGCATATCCAGGTCTTAACTTATAACAAAAACCAACCTCAAGAATTTTAAGCATATTTCTCACTTTATAAGGTAGCTACATTATCCTTTGAAAACAAAGACCAATACATTACCAATCACTGGCCTCTTAGTTGTCATTATGACAATACTCGTCTTCCCGTTTCTCATTTACATTTAGTAATAACATTTGAGAGAATCATGATGCACTAGTCATTGTGGGACCAAAAAAAAGAAGAAGAGAAACCCCTAAGATATATATATTTAAAAGGGAGACAGTCAAAGATTCATACTGTTGTTTTGTTTGAACACCTCGTTGGCTGTAGTAGGTGCAGATGGACAAATAGATTGCCTTTCAGAGTATCTGTAAGTGAAAAAACAATCATCACCACCACCATCACCAACATTAACAACAGCAAGTAATTTCTTTGTCATCTGCCAGAATAGTCTTATATCACTCTCACCGAGTATTTGATTTAGACAGTTATCAGAATTAATTTGCATTACTCAAAACGGATCAAGGGGCTGAGTTGCATTATTTGCGTGTCATCTGTCCTCATTTACTATTTAAAATTATAAATGATCCTTATTCTTAGAGGAACATAAATGAGAACTACTTTATGATCTGAAAAAAGTCATTACCATGTGCAGTGTAACCCATGTTAAAGAAACCTCACCATTCCCTTGAGCCTGTCTAGATATAAAAGGTGGTAACTGTTATCTGAAAATACTTTAGTTAATGTACAACATGAGAAGCACCTCTATGATGGGAAAAGAAGTGATCATTTAGTGCTTCTCAGAGAGACCTGGCATCCGGTGGTGTCACTGTTGACATTTTGGGAGTGGGACAAGTGTTCATTTTGAAGGACATTGTAGCACAAAGAAAGTTGTTTAGAGGGATACCTGGGTGGCTCAGTCAGTTAAGTGTCTGTCCTTTAGCTTGAGTCCCACATTGGGCTCCCTCTGCCTGCTGCCCCCCTGCTTGTGTGCGTGCTCTCTCTCTCTGACAAGTAAGTAAATAAAATCTTAAAAAAAAAAAAAAAGATATTTGGAATCCCTGTCTTAAATACTTTGGGACAACCAAAAAATATCCACAGGGTTCTAAATGCTATGTAGAGGGTATTATATTCCCCAGTTGAGGACACTGAGATAAAGCAAAGTGGAGATCTGGACACTAAGAGCCCAGGATCTGGATTTGACTCTTGGCCACCTAAATTTATTAGCTCCATAATCTTGGTTATTTAAATTCCCTGAGTCTCAGTTTTATCTGCCTTCTTAGGGGATTAATAAATTAATGCTAGTAAAGTCATTAACTTGATGCTTGGCATATAAGAGATCCTCATTTATTTTTTTTTAATTTTTAAGATTTTTTAAAAGATTTTATTTATTTATGACAGAGAGAGCTAGCAAGAGAGGGAACAGAAGCACAGGGGAGCTGGAGAGAGAGAAGTGGGCTCCCCACCAAGCAGGGAGCTTGATCCCAGGACGCTGGGATCGTGACCTGAGCTGAAGGCAGACGCTTAACGACTGAGCCACCCAGGCACAAGGAATCCTCATTTAAAGGGTAACTAATTTATATAGATCTTGACAAATGTGTTTTCATAAAAATTTGTGTCGGCTCAAAAAAAAAGAAAGGTAGGTAGTGCAGTCAAAAGTGTTTATGACAGTTGTCATGGGAAAAATGGCACTGGTGGTAGTTGTGGTACATGGTGGGAAATCAGGAGGTACAGGTGTTTAAGATGTTACCTGCAGTACCATACTGCTTCATTTGCAAGATCAGTGCCACTATGCTGTTTGGGCCAATTAACTATATGTGCTCTGCTTCAGTTTCCTTCTGTAAAATGAAGACCATAATAGTGCATACTGTAATTTGTGGTAAAAACACATAAGCATAAATGCTACAAAATGAATCAGGTTTTGAGTTGCCTATGAATTCATTGGAAACAGGAGAATAATGGATTATCTGACTTTCTGCTTCCAAAATCTTAAGCCACATTAGCTTCAATTGCTTTTGGGCTGCTGACTCCATAGTAAGGTAGTTAACTAGTCAATTCCTCACAGAAGGTATGTCATGGTAGTTCAGGTAAAGGTGCCGTTGTTTTCTCTGGTAATGAGATCTGGCTCAGTCTTCACTTTCAAGAGAGTTTCATATAAGATATATTCTAGATTCTAGACAAGATAATTCATTCTCAAAATATCAAATAGCTATGATTATGACAAGATCTCTTAGATATGGTACAACATGAAGGCTATAGAGAGAGTTTGTGTAATATCCTGAAGGGGAAAGAATAAAACTGTTAATAGTTCAGCTTCAACACAGCCACAGTTCCCTATGCTTTCATCCCTAAAGAAAGCAAATTGTCAGAGTGTTTGTAATGTCAAGCACTTTGGGATTAAAAGAGTATATAAATCACTTTGATGAATAGTAGTTACTTGCTAATTTTGCCTCATGATTATAAAGGTGGTATGTTTTGTTTTGATTTTCTATATAGTGCTCAAACTTTATGGTCCAATATGAATTTTAGAAGACAACCGGGAATTGCTTTTTCAAATGACAGTTTTGGCTGTTATCTGGTTATTTTGTACAGAATTTGCAATACTTAACTCATAAATGCGTTGTGGATGATCACCATATTTTGTTGCTTCTCAGAACCTGTAATTGTTAACAGGTAGAGATGTGATGTCGTAGAATGCAGGGGGTTTCTTTTATCATCATATCAGTCTCTTTCCACCTGGGAGTAATTCTTATGAAAGTAGTGGTGTGGTATTTCAAAAAGATGATTTCATTCCTCTTTAGATTCCATTTATTTGTTTATTGAGTGACTGCCTAATCTATCTATATGATGCCTAGCCTAGTCATGTTGAAGATATGGACACAAATGAAACTGTTTATACCCACAGAGGGGTTTGGAAGAATCGTATATTTGATAAATGTACTGCACTGGGAAAAACACAATAAAGGAAACAGTGGGGGTACAGAATGGAGTCAAAAAGGATAGAAATGGTGATGCCTTACCATAAGTCTTACAGGATCCCATTATATAAATAACTCAGAAGAATCAGGCAATTTCAAAACTAGGAATTTATCTTTCTAGCCCTTTTTCCTACTACTTCCTGATATGCATACCATGAGTGTTGTTTAGTGAGGACATGGGATAGTGTAGACTTTCCAGTTAGACAGACAATGATCCAGTTCCTCCTGCCCCACATACCAGCTGCATGGCCTTGAGTAAATTACTATATTTTCCTTAGCTACAGTTTCTTTATCTGTAAAATAGAAAAGGTTAAATACCCATTGGGTTTGTTGTTAAGCTTAAATGCAGTGATTCATATAAGACACAATGGTAAAGTATTTAATAATTGGTAGCTGTAATTATCTTATAACTGACCATTTTTCTACTTTGTATTTTTCATGAACACACTCCTTTTATACTTTTTAAAAAATTTTTTTTGAAGATTTTATTTATTTATTTAACAGAGAGAGACATAGCGAGAGAGGGAACACAAGCAGGGGGAGTGAGAGAGGAAGAAGCAGGCTTCCCGCAGAGCAGGGAGCCCGATGTGGGGCTCGATCCCGGGTCTCCGGGATCATGACCTGAGCCGAAGGCAGTTGCTTAACCAACTGAGCCACCTAGGTGCCCCCCTTTTATACTTTTAAGTTATTGTTCATTATAGTTTGCTTGTTTGAAATACATATGCTTCTGTATTCTTACCTATGAAATCCAGGGTCTTAAATTGTTACCTTGTCTTCAGTGCCTTTCCAGATTTCTTCCAAATATATGAATGTAATACAATCACTTATGAATATGTTCCATTTTTTCCTACCCATAACCTTATTTTTTGAGGACGAAGGTATAACGTATTATTGAACATAGTGCCTCAATACTAATTAGCTAGAAAATGGACCCTCAATAGTAATTTGTTGAAATAAATTAAGCTATAAATGGGTAGATACTGTTTACTGAGTTTTATTCAATCCAGTGTTGTACATCCTGCATTTTTATACATTGTACCTTGAGACCCCCTAAATTATTTTTCTTTGCCAACTTCAAACTGCATAAGTTGAGGCAGGGCACTTCAGTCCACCCAACAATGACTCCCCCTGCAAACCAGAAAGCAGTTTACATGCATCACCACCTTTGCTTGTAAAGTAATGCTCATTTGTGGAAATATTTTAATATTTTATTCACTTTGCCTTTATTACTTTACACAAATTGATGGAAGAGATAAAACTGAAATTGCTGAAACTGGTGAGAAGCATAGGTTTCATAAACTCAATATAATTAAGGCAAGATGTAGATTATTAGGCTTGCCTCAACTTTAGCCTCTATCAGGCATTCAGTGGCCTTAAGCCCAGTCAACTGTGTGTTCAATTACAAAGGAAAAGGATAAAACCGAAGTGCATAATGCTAGAAATATATCAGGAAACAGTGTGCTTAAAGGATGAGCTGCCATTAGGGTTTTTGTAATTGTTTTTAGCATATTGGAAATGAACACCTATAGAATCTTTGTGTCTTTTGTTTAGCTTGTGAACATTTACCATACTAGTTGGAGATTGTTTATTGTTTTATTCCTTTTTTAAAAAAATGAATTGATGTAAACTTTAGATTGCCAATATTTAAAGGTATAAAGAATATCTTCCATTCCCAAGTTTTACTCCCCCCTGGACATTATTATTCTAACATTAAAAGGCCAGCTTTGCTAAAAAAAAAAAAAAAAAAAGTCTAGCTTTGCTAAGTTCATAAAGAAATTTTTAGGCTTAACGTATTAGTGCATAACTGAGAGTTGTGGATAGAAAAGTAAATAAAACCAAAAAAACTCTTAATTTGATAGAGATTATAGTTACTAACTTAAATCTTTTTTTGAATTTTAAGTTACATGATTATTATCAATGAGTTCAGTATCTATGTATTTCTGCAACACTTTTTTAAAAAAATTTTCTATGCATGTCCTAAAAAAATAAAACAAAGCAAAAAAACAACCTATACTGTCTTTGGAAGAGAAATTGGATTTCTTTCACAAATTTTGCCATTCAAAAGCATACATTATCTAAATTTGTAAGATTCAAGGTAGTTTTATCATATGCTACTTTAATGTGAATGTAAAACACCTGGGAATATTTAAAAAATATATATATATATATATATATTTTTTTTTTATTTGAAAGGAAGAAAAGAGGAGAGGGGCAGAGGGGGAGGTAGAGAGAGTTTCTAAATGAGACTCACTGCTGAGCAAGGAGCCCTACTCGATCCTCTATCTTCTATCCCAGGACCCTAAGAGCATGACCTGTGGTGAAATCAAGAGTTGGACTGTCAATGGGTTGAGCCACCCAGGTGCTTCCTGGGAATCTTTTTAGAGTACAGATTCTGATTTTGTAGGTCTCAGGTGAGGCCAGAGATTCTGCATTTTTCTTTCTTTCTTTCTTTCTCTCTCTCTCTCTCTCTCTCTCTGTCTCTCTTTCTCTTCCTTCCTTTTAGGATTTTATTTATTTGAGACTGAGAGGGAGAAAAAAGCAGGAGTTATAGGGAGGGGCAAAGGGAGGTGAAGAAGCAGACTTCCTGCTTAGTGGAGACCCTGTGGGACTCGATCCCAGGACCCCGAAATCATGACCTGAGCTGAAGGCAGACGCTTAACCAGCTGAGCCCCTCTGGTGCCCAGAGAATTGGCATTTCTGCAAGTTCTCAGATGCTGCTGTTGTTGCTGGTCTGACAAGTTTGATAGCAGTTAGGTGGATGACCAAATATGTAGTCAGAAAATTTTACTTCAAACCTTGCAGCTACCATTTGCTAGCCACAGAAATTAGGAAAAGTCACATCCACTCACTTTTTCCATCTCTGTTACTCTTTCGTCTAAGCCACTGTCTTTTCTGAACTGTGGCATAGCCTCTTAACTGTTTTCTCAGCATCTGCCCTTGACCCTCTCCAGACCACAACCCAAGCAATACTGCTTAAAAACACTAAATGTTATCCTATCACCAACTACCTAAGCCTCCCTTAACAGCTTTTAATGACTCTCCTCAAAGATAAAGCTCCAAATTATGAACATAAGCCAGAAAGCCCCAGCCTGCCTCTCTCATCTCATATACTTCCCCATTCCCATTGTTCGTTAGGTTTCATCAAATGGGCTTTTTCCTTTGCTGGGCTAAGTGTGATTCCCAAGCAAGCAGAAATGTATAACCCAGAAACTGGTTAGAAGTGCAAATTCTTAGATCCCACCCTTGAAACCTTCCCCCACTAGACAGGGACTCTCCCATAAAGACAGGGTCTGCCAGGTTTTGTTTCTTTCTGATTCTCAAGCACTCAGAACACTGACTGGCACAGTGTAGGTTTCTGATAAAAAGTTTTGAATAAGTGAGAGAATAAATCACTGTAACTTCTATATTCTTTCTTTTTTTTATCTTTGAAATAGATAAAATATTACTTCCCTCTCAGGTTACTTCAGATTCTTTAGCATATATGAAATTAAAGGCAGAATGCCTACTTTAAAGATATTCAGTTTTATAAAGCATTTTTACATCATTTTCTCAATTATGCATATATTATTTGCTTCGAAAATTACTATGTGCAATTTTGTTCATTAAGTCACTCATTCACATATACAGCTTTGGATGTTTGCTCCCATTACTGCTTCAGCTTGGGATACTATTCCCTCAATCTGGAATTCTAGTTGGTACACATTCTTAAAACCTTTACAGATTACATCTGAAAATTGTCTCCTAGCTTCTGATGTACCTTAAGCTTTCTTCTTTCAAAGCACTTGCAACATTTAAAAATAGTAAGTCCTTTTCTTACTTCAAAAGTAACATAGATTTGTTATAGAAAAAAATGTTTAAATGCTGGTAAGTATAAAAAATACCTTAGTTCCTACTGCAATCAAGAGCTTTCATGATAATATAACCTCTCAAACTCTTCCATATTCTTTAAATTGCAAAAAATTATTACAGTTTAGGTAAATTTATTTTGCACTTCCAAATTATGTACATGAGTGTGTTTTTTTATCATGCTAGTTGGTATCTTGCCCTATTAACATGAATTTTCAACATACTGTAAGATGGTGTGTTTAATCAAATGCATTTTGCAAGTATTTTTTTAAAGAAGTAATAAAACAACACAAGTCATTTGGATGTAAAATTATATTGCAGTTAGGTAACACAGTAAGGACTGAGTTCTGTAACAACATTTGATCTATAGTATATTTCCCATGTATTCTCTGAGCCACTTTCAGCGCTGCTCCCAGGAGAACATCTAAATGCACACAGCTACTTCCTCTCGCTACTGTAGAACCAATTAAATTAATTTGTTGGAAATAACATTGTCTATCGCTCTCACTGTGCTAGATTAGATTCTTTCTGAATCTTTCTGGTTTTCAGTCTGCAATGTGTATAGCACTTTGCATTTTAGTGGGAAGAACTGCAGTCTTCTTTTGCTTATATAAAAAAATTGACTTTAACTACTCCCAGGAAGTAGAGCTTTCTCAGAAACCTGCATTTACTTCAGGAGATGCTGCATATATTTCCTGATACTTTAGTATCATTTAGGATAGCAAGAAATAGAATATAGAGATTATTTTGAATTATGTGTATATCTCTAACTTTAAGAATTCTTTCCCATATCCATCAGACAGAAGGAAATTTTATGTAGAGCATGATGCTACATGATAGGATAGGGAATTGTAGATGGATGAAATAATCTAAATGAGTTTTGTGTATTATGTGTCATAATGCCACATTCATCTGTTCACTAAACGAACATTTATGAGCACTGCTCTAAAATGGGTCTTATGGAAGATATGTAGGATACCTGGAATATTTATACATATATGTGTATATCTTTATAATAATGTAAATATATTTATATATAAGTTATTCACATATATTTAAAGATATAGAAATTATAAATATACATATATATTTAAATAAGATAATACAAGTCATTTGCATGTAAAATTGTACTTTCTGGATTCGGTGTGTATGGGAGAGTCATATGGAAGGACAAGGACAAGTAGGGTTGGGCTGAACAATTTTGAGACCGGAATATTTATTTTGAGGTGAAAGACATAGTAGTAGAAGGCTAAGAGGTAAGCAAGGAACAGATATTTAAGGGCCTTCTAAAATACAGAATTTTGACATTTGGCTGTAGGCAACAGAGAGGCTTCCCATTACTCAGGATATTGCCATTAAATAATTTACCATATAGTAAAATAGAATCTCTTTAAATTTCATAATTTGGTTTGTTTGACCATTTTCTGTAATTGACAAAAACAGTGTTTCCACATCCCAGGAGACTAACTTGCTTTATTGGGGAAGGACTGTGGGAACGGGAAACAAGAGCACTGAATTTAAATGCTGACTTCGTCATTAACTACTGATGTAGCCTGAGACAGAAGTACTTTTCTTCTGGGGGTTTCAGTCTCCTTGTCTGCAAAGCAGGATGGAAGTTCTGTTGGAATAAATAGCATTAAATATCCGTAGATTGTTCACTTTCTGTGATATCTTGTGACTATCACTAACAACTCATGCTTTTATCTTTTATTTTTTAATCTTTATTTATTTATTTATTTATTTTTGAGAGAGAGAGAGAGAGAGCGAGCGAGCAGAAGCACACATACAGGTTGACAGGGGCAGAGGGAGAGGCAGAGGAGAAAGAACCTTAATCAAGCTCCATGCCCAGTGCTTGGAGTCCTACACTGGGCTCCGTCTCACCACTCTGAGATCATGGCCTGAGCCAATCTCAACAATCAGAGATGCTCAGTGGACTGAGCTACCCAAGTCCGCTGCCTTTTGTCTTCTAGAACATAATCCTGGCTAACACTAATTCCAGGTAATATAAAACCCACACTAGAATTAAGTAGGATTTTGAAATTTGCTTTCACTTAGAAACAAAGTTCAAGAAGAAAAAAAATGTTAGATATTGCTACTGCAGGCCAAGTGACTTTGGGATTTGAATAGATTTGAAGATTGCTGCTCTAATTGTTATTGTTGTTAAAGCTTTTAGTGGGGCAGTTGGGTGGCTCAGTCAGTTAAGCATCTTCCTTTGGCCCAGGTCAGGATCCGAGGATCCAGCCCATGTGGGCCCCCTGCTCAGCAGGGAGTCTGCTCTGCCCTCTCCTTCTGCCTCAACCCCCCTCTAAAAAATAAAATCTTTTAAAAAGAAAAGTTTTTAGTAATAGTTAAAATTAACCAAGTCAGTTTCTGTTTGGAATTTTTAATAGTGTTTGTACATAGGAAGAGCCCAGTAGAAATAATCTTCTTGATAGTGTGGCTTATGAGAAACGGATAAGCTAAATTTAGTATGTAAAGTACACAATACAGTTTCATCAAAAATGCTAGTTTCTCCTCACCTTAGAGGGCCCTTGTCAGCCTGTGGATGTCTATGTTGCTGCTTGGCTATGCTTTTTAGGTGCTTTCCTATAGCATCTGATCCATTTTATACCATAGGTAGCTGAGCTTCAGCAGTGGGCAGGTGAGTCAGTCTGAAAATTGCAGATTATGTTAGACATTGGGCAGACCTATAAAAGGTGTATAGGAGATAGAAATAGGGACGCCTGGGTGGCTCAGTCATTAAAGCGTCTGCCTTCAGCTCAGGTCATGATCCGGGGAGACCCGGGATCAAGCTCCACATCGGGCTCCCTGCTTGGCGGGAAGCCTGCTTCTCCCTCTCTCACTCCCCCTGCTTGTGTTCCCTCTCTCGCTGTGTTTCTCTCTGTCAAATAAATAAAATCTTAAAAAAAAAAAAGAAGATAGAAATAGAAAACTATATTTGATGGCCTCAATATTTTTGATGGACTTTTCACTGGTTCATGAATTAAGAAGGCAGAAGGATTGATATTAAGATTCCTGAGGTAGAGGTATGACTTTTACTGTTTTTCCATACAGTGCATGGCAAATTGAGCCAGTGCAAAAATAGATTTTATAATGGCCAGAACCTTTGCTAGACACAGGGAACCTCAACCCAAAGTGAGGAAGAAAGCCCTCTTGGAAGAGAGAAAATTTACCTTAGGAACAGGAAAAATACATTTCATAATTGGATGAGAAAATGATGCTTATATTTAACTAATACAGATTGTCACTTAAGAATGTGGGGAGGGATATAAACTAAACTGTGCTTATTGCCAGGGCTGCAAAACCTTGATTAGTTAGATCTATACTATTGGCTTTGCTTTCACCTTAGCTAGAATATGAATGCTGGATCTTCTGTTACTAACCAACTGTACAATCTAAAGAAAACTGATTAAAACACCTGAACCTCACCTTTCTCATTTTTAGAATGAAGATACAAAACCCTAACTGCAGAGTCATGCTGAGGATTAAATGAGATAACAATGATAACCTTGCCTGTTGTTTAGTCAGTAATAAATCAATTTCAATTGCCCTAATGTCAGAACCTTTATATGTTGGACAATCCCATTTTACTTTTTGATTTTCAGTTTTTCCAGGTCTAAAGTGAGTTTTGGAGTGAGGTTAATGTATCACAGCTCTTGTATTCTACTCTTTATGTCTGCCTATGGCACTGCTCCCTCTGCATATTTGCACGCAAGAAAACTATCGATATCCTTATTTTAAAAATTGTGGAATTATGGAAATTTCAGATGTTGTACCAGCAAACGGAAAGAGATCTGAGGGTCAGTAGGCAGCAACAAGCAGCTTTTCACCTTACTTAAATTGCCTCATCTATAATTTGCTTTGTCTTTGTGTCTATAACCCAAGCCACTCCCTCCTTCAGGAGACCCCTGAGTCCTGCACTAAGAGTAAAGAATCAGGGCATACCAGTTGTTTTTTACAGTGAAGTCCTGGACTTTTTGCTTTTTGCCAGCTATTTCTATTGGTGTTGTGGGGGTAGTGAATAACTCTTAATATTTGCCTTTGTCTTCTTATTTTAAGCTCCTTATTCACTGCTGGGACCTTGGCACTGGGAAAAGAAGCAGCTTTCTGGTGTGACTTGTGCTGCTTTTTCTTTTTTTTTTTCTCTCTACCTTGTTTCCCCAACTGGATCTGGGCATTTAACTACTGGGTTTCATAAGCAATCAGCTTCCCAATTAGTCACTTTAAAATGCTCTCAGGCTACCATGATGTTAATTGACCTCTACTAAGGAAAACATTCTGCTTTACAACTAGGAGTGGGGATTTATTTCTTAGAGTCATGTTCACCCATATCACAGTCTTCCCCTGGTGGTTGATGCTTGAAAATATTCTGCTCCACTTTCCTAACTAGACTGCGAGGCCTTGGATGGCATACACTAAGACCCATTGTCCTTTTCACCTTTGTTTCTGTGATGGTTGCCACAGGGGATGCTTGGTGCTGGAAACTATGGTGGTCACTTGTGGAATGGAATATAAGGTAAGACATGGTGGCTGCCTTCAACCAGTTCACAGCTTAGCTATGGAGATAGGCAGGAAAACATATATTAGGCATTTTAAAAATAAATACCATAATAAACAGATGAGCAAAGTCCTAGTAACAAGGTTTGTGTCCAAAGCACAGCAGTTGCTTACAGCAAGTATGGCAAGCCAAAATGAACTGAGAAACGCATAAAGGGAATACATCATTTTCCCCAAGAAAGAGTAATGTTACTACCTTAAATATGTGAAAAAAGTTTAATAAGTTCAATTTTGTTGACATTCGTGCCTGTTTCTACTAATTAAATAATTCTCTGGAAACCTGGCTAAAGACTGTAGCTCAAACCTCATTATTCCTCTTTTGCTTTCAAGGAAACCTGATGACAGCAGAGACAATGGTAACATAACTTAAGTTGGAAATAGAGGCAAGGACCTTATGGCAGAGAACTTTGCATGCCATGTTAAACATTGTAAAATTATATATATTTTTTTCTAAATCCAGCTTGTTGCTTTAATTCTCAGTCTGAGTTTGAATTTGTTGTGAAACATTCAGGCCATGCTCAACTCCAGCTAAAGTTGCACAGATTAAAAAGCTAATAATAGAGTAGGAGATGCTCCGTTATAAACTTGTGGTCTCTAGAATAGACAGCCTTCATTACCATTTCAGAGAAATTGGACCATATCACAGAAACTAAACAGCCTTGTGTCCATATTGTCTCATGAGAGTTACACATCCAGAATATAAAGGCAATGTTTTTGCCTTTTACTAAAATTCTGTGGAAGCCCCTTCTGACAAACTAAAATGACAGAGAGAATCGTGCCACTCACTAATTCAGATCTTGATATAGATCATCTGAGGATAATTTGTAGGAAATATAACCAGATCTATAGGAAAGATATCCGATTTTACCCAAGTCAAAACCAGCCTGATATATAAAATCAAAAGTTAAACTCTGGGGGCACCTGGGTGGCTCAGTTGGTAAAGCATCTGCCTTCAGCTCAGATCATGATCCCAGGGTTCTGGAATTGAATCCCACATCACCCTCCCTGCTCTGTGGGGAGACTGCTTTTCCCTCTGCCTCTGCCTTTCATCCCTCGCTCATGCTCTCTCTCACTTGTTTTCTCTTAAATAAATAAATAAATTCTTGGGAAAAAAACAAACAAACAAACAACAAAACTTAAACTATGAATGCCTACAGCCTGCAATGGAGAAAGCAACATTGAATTTTGGAACAAAATATTAGGTTAATAACTGATCTCTGCAACTTTACTTGTATGAAATTGGACAAATTCTATAGTCTAACCTGGTCGTAATACTTAGACATACTGCCACTTGGCTTACCTCCTTCCCAGTTTTCTTTTTAATGAGAATCCAGTTACTTATATTAAAACCCCTCATAAGCTCTACAGTGCTGTTTAAATGCATTCTTTAATTTTTGGCTCTTTGTTTTCTGTGACACCAAAAATATGATTGATACATAAAAATTTGACATACAAGCCCTGTATTTGAGCACCTTTGTTGGGAAGTGAGAGACTAATATATTGAAATAGACAGTGCTGTTAGGTATAGACTTGAGTTCTTTGAATCACGTTTTTTTACCTGCTGCGAGCTTACAGTGCACTAGAATTTTCAAGTATGGCCCTTTTATTTACATTTCATAAGTAATATATATTTTGTCTTGGCATTGAGAAATTTCCATGACCCTAATAGTTCTGATTAAGTGTCCTTGCCAAATCAACTACAAAGGAGCTCAAACTTATTTTCCCATTCCCTACTCAAGCAAAAGGAGAAAAAAAAAATGACCATTTAAGATTGGAATACTTATTCCCCCCAACTCACAGATGAATAGATCTGTAATGAAGTGCAATTTTCCTCAGAAAATAAACTCCAACGAATGGAAAATTGGGGTTACAGCGCATGCATTGCGGAGTAATAGTCACTTAAGTATTGAATACAGCCAAAGGACAATTTGAAAAGATGAAGGACATTCAAGCAAGAAACTAGAAATCTGGCAAAGGTGAAAGGGAGTCCAGTGGAAACTTTATTGAACAGTGATTGTAAGAGTAATAGTGAAATAATGGTTCAGTTCTGCAAGATGGAAGGGGTTGACAGGGCAAAGTACATCCTGGTTCATGTCTAGACAATAGGTATGTACAAGCCATGTTCCAATGGGTGACCTCAAAGGAGTAAAATAAAAAACAACCCCCCCCAAAAAAAAACTACAAAAAATGAAATAACAATGAATTGATTAAAATAGGAAAAAGAAGTTTCAAAAATTAACAACTCAGCATAGAAAATGAAAAATGAAAACAAATTCTGGCTCCAAATAAGCATATTTAGGGTTTTCAGATGCTCTGAAAACACTTTATTTTTAGATCATTTATTCATGCAAAAAAAATAAATAAGGATTTATTAAATACAGTACTTACCATGTCCTCAGCATAAGAACTTGTTAGGGTCAGCACGGAAGAAAATGGATGAGGTGTCTTTGCTCATGGAGCCTCAAATTATTAACCTTCACCTGGTTCTAATGAAACACACCCTACTTTGTTTCTGAGATTAGTGTAGGTTGAGCCATAATTAACTGTCATTTTCATAGGTCAAAAATGTTTGAGTATTGGCAATTTTAAACATTCAGCCTATAACCTTTGTTTGAATGGTGGAAGCCTTTTAAGTAAATGTTCTTCAAGAATATTTTTTCCTCCTCCTAACTAGCATTTGTTTTAAAAAATGAATCGCCTTCATTATTTCCCCCAAGAGTCAGTGAATCTCCACATTAAATACCATTTCATGTTATAAGGGATATAACTGTGGTCCCCTTCATCTGCTAAGGGATCACTATGCTATAGTACAGACTTCCGAGAATTAATCACTCATTTGAGATTTCTTGTGTCAGGCACAGTTGTAGAAGTCTTGGTGATATCTTAAATCCCAAACCCCATTCCTATATAGCTTTACTCTGTAAGGAAACCTTTTACTGAGATTCTATAAATTTTGTTCTGGAGTAATTCCATCTTTCCTATATTAGAGACCAAGACCTTCACTTTTAACTATTGGGGTATGTCTCTTATTCATTATGTTGAATGGATTGGGTCATTAATTAATTGGTCATATATTAGTATGATTGGGTTGCACCCCTTCTCCCCATCCCCTAACTACAACTGCCAAGCTCTTTCTCTCTCTAATACAATGGTATTGTACCAGACCAGCAGTATCAGCATCAGCTGTGCAAATGTTAAGCTCTACCCCAAACCTACTACATAAGAAACTTTGGGGCTAGGGCCCAGTCATTCTGTTTGGCAAGCCTTCTGGGTAATTCTGATGCAGCACTTGAGTTTGAGAACAACTTATCTAAAGCAGTAGTTCTCAGTCTTGACTATATACTGGGATCAGTTTAGAGAATACCAGTACCTGTGTCCTAACCCTGGTCTTACTGGTGGGGGTGCCAGGTGTGTGTGTGTGTGTGTGTGTGTGTGTGTGTGTGTGTGTGTGTGTGTGTGTGTGTTAAGATTTTATTTATTTGACAGAGACACAGCAAGAGAGGGAACACAGCAGGGGGAATGGGAGAAAGAGAAGCAGGTTTCCCTGCCAAGGAGGGAATCTGATGCAGGGCTTGATCCCAGGACCCTGAGATCATGACCTCAGATGAAGGTAGATGCTTAAAGACTGAGCAACCCAAGTGTCTGCCAGATGATTTATTCCAGATATTAGATTGAAAAGCACTGGTTTACCTAAGTTAATAGTTTTCACATAGTTTCTATGATTGCTACCAGTGAAACCAAGCACTAGGCTTAACTTGAGACGTGAGGTTAGGAGATACAAAAATAGGTTAGGGATTTTAGATAAATTGTTCAATCCTTAACCCATTTCTATATGCATCTATCAATGTGGGACTTAATTTCTCAACTCTTCAGAGACTTTGCCGTATGCCCTCACACAGTACTACTCCCTTACCTTATGAAGGACTGAATTACTGTAACTTTTTCTTCCCTTTCTTCTCCTATCATCTGCAACTTTTTGACTCCCTTCTGACCTTCTTTCTTTTGCATCTTAGAAATCTTTAGCTCTTGAGCACCTGGGTGGCTCAGTGGGTTAAAGCCTCTGCCTTCGGCTCAAGTCATGATCTCGAGGTCCAGGGATTGAGACCGACATCAGGCTCTCTGCTCGGCCAGGGAGCCTGCTTCCTCCTCTCTCTCTGCCTGTCTCTCTGCCTACTGGTGATCTCTCTCTCTGTGTCAAATAAATATTTTTTTTTTTTTTTAAAAAGAAACCTTCAGGTCTGTAGCACAGATCATGGGCATGAGGCACAATTATTTTTTCCGTTCACTATTTTATCTTCTTGTGAAAGAAGGGGAGAAACTGACTATAAGTTTGGAAGATGTGAGGAGGAACTAGTAATGACAGTGACTCTAGATCAAAGTTAGGCAGTATTGAACAATTGAGTATTGCTCAATAGATCTAGGCCACGTGAGAACTGAAATCTAACCTAGCTCTGAGAACCAAATGATATGAAAGGTAGTAGGGGTGCAACTGGGATGGCGGGGTGAGAGGTGTGTGTGAGGAATTCCCTTCTCTAATTATACAACATATCTTGGGGTTGGCAGGATAAGGAGGGTGCTTTTTGTTGTGTTTTGTTGTTGTTGTTGTTTTTGTTTTTGTTTTGGTGATAACCTTTAGGTCAGGGAGGCCCTGGTAGTGACTTAACTTGGTTTTCATCTTTCTGAATTTTGTGTTCTTCCCCAGATAACTAACAGTGCATAGGTCAAACAACTACAAATTAAATGTAATTATTTATTTATACTCTCCCTGCTTTAGATACTATTTTTTTGCTGAATATCTTTCTCCTCAATCTGCTCTTCCACTGTATTTGTGATATTTTGGCATATTTGTGATGTTTTATGTGTCATTTTGACCTTTTCCAATGTCTAAATTGTTTTTACTTTGAATACACTGGCTTGGGGGGAAGGGTTTTTGGATCACATAGGTTTAGACTAGGGGAAGTCTTCTGTACTAAGAGAAGTCAGATTCTGCAGGAGGGGAGAGAAGGAAGGCTCTAGCTTAGACTTGGTTCCACCTCTGGAAATGTGACAGTCTTAAAGTGGAATCATCCATTTAAGGATGGAATCATCCATCAGTAAGTTGAAAGGCTGACTTTTTAATATTTATGGGTTCAGTCTTGGAATGAAGTTAGTGGTTTGGGTTGGGATGAGGAGGTGGAGAAGGGATGGGGAGAGCACAGAGGAACAAACGATTATGCATGAAATGTAATTTTGAGGCCCTATTTTAAAGTATCTAGTAAATTAACCCTTCCAGGGAATCAGAATGGAAGAATCCAAGTCTTTCCCCAGTGTGAACCATTTACTTTTCTCTTAAGATTACTGTGTTTAACATGGATAAAATAACCTTTTCTCTTTGCTTTCTTAAGTCCTTTACTTTAACCTCCTGAAAAGCCTTTGCTCAGAGAACCCTTTCAGTCTATATTGGGTTGATAGGATAGAAGAGAAGAGACTAAATGGTCTCTCTCTCTTTCCTGATTTTTTTTTTTTTTTACCCTTTCCAAAGCACAAGAGTCCCAGCTTGCAAAAATTAAGCAGCCAAGAATATTTGATGCCTCATTTTGAAATGTCAGACCTTACATAAACCTTTCCCAAAGTAACTGTAGCTTTTTGCTAGAGACACATTCATAGGATTTTTATTACTGAAAAGTGACAACTCTTTCTTTTCAGTGAAGCTACATCCTCACTACCACCTAATTCCTCATAATTTGCCATCTTTTCCCTGAGGAAACCAAACTCTAAAGAAGGAAAAGGTATCAAAGGTGAGGGTAGATGTTTGCAGGAATCTTTAAAAAAACAAAGCAAAGCAAAACAAAACAAAACCTGTGGCTGGGGCACCTGGGTGGCTCAGTCAGTTGAGTGTCTCACTTTGGCTCAGGTCATGATCTTGGGGTCTGGGATAGAGTGCCACATTGGGTTTGCGGCCCAGCGCGGAGTAGGCTTGTCTCTTTGCCACTCCCCCGCTAGTGTTTTCTCTCTCTCAAATAAATTAAAACAAACAAACAGTTGCTAAATAGGTTTAAGCTTCAGCAGTTGTGATTCATGAGTTTCTTGGGAGTGGGACATTTTAAGCATGGATACTTTAAGGAGGACTAGTTGGTACCAAATCAAGAGAATTTTTGATAGCAAGCAAGCTTGGCTTTACAGATGTGTAGATGAAGCAGATGAAATACTTGGGCACTGATGGGAATTTTGAGCTCAGTTTTCTCTGTGCTGTGTTGCTTTTATTGTCCTCATTAAACACATTATTAGTAGACAGCTTTTATATTTATATTTACCAATGACTAAAAGTTGGCATTTATAGATGCACGAGATTTGACAGGCCCTTATTAGGGAGTCTTGATATCTATCACTTAACATTTATGTAAGGTTCTACAAGTCTGTGTTTTAAGGAAGTATTCTTCAACATCTGTTTGGATTCACTGACAGTAATAGCAATAATAATGGTAGTGAGGTACCGGGCATTTTTTTTTTTTTTGTATTATTTCTAATCCTTCTAACAGTCCTAAAATTTAGATGTTAAAATCTCTATTTTAAGATGAGGAAACTGAGTTTGAAAAGTACCTTGGCTAGGTCAGAGACATGCCAGGTGGAAAAATAAGTGAGGATTCAAGCTGGGGTGTGTAGAGAGGCAAATCTCTGCTTTTGTATCAGCATCTTAATTTTCTCAGGTACGAGTGAGATCATTATTCTGGGAGTAGATAAACTTCATTGAGAGCCACATTTTGTCACTTGCCAAACCCATGGATTTTAGACTGTGAGCTCCATTAAAGTAGGACTATATCTCTTTGGCCCTTACTTATTTCCTGTATTCAGCACTATGCCTGGAACCCAGTGACTGTGCAGTAATTTTTTTTTTTTTAATGAGTGAATCAATAAGGGAATAAATTGGCTTCCATATCTGTCAATAAAGAAGGTATAGGATTCAGCCTGGGCTGGATTCCCAGTTCTACTTTATAGCTTCTTAGCTGAATAAACTTGGAAAAGAAAAGACACTCAACTCTACTAAATCTCAGTTGTCTCATCTGCATAAAAAGGAATGGTTTAGAAGATCAATTGAAAGATGAATGTAAAAACATTTAGTAAATTCAGTGTAAAATATTAATTGCTATGGCTGCAATGTAATTTACAAAGCCCTGGAAAATGATTTCTTATCTAGATTTGAGATTAAATCCTTCCATCTGTTTTTTGGTGCCTAAAATCTGGCAATAATTTTCACATATTTTTGACTTTTTATCTTATTCCACTTTAAGAAATATCTTTTCTGTCAAAACCTAGCTCATAGATATATGAAATTGTAATTAAAACTAAAGCAAAATTGCCATGAAACAATATTTAAATCCACATTATACATGTTGATGTTCTGTGTTCTGTTATTTTATTCAAATAAATTACTGTTTATAACCCACTAAATTGATTTTAGGATCCACTTATTTGAAAGCCATTTTTTGAAAAATACTATCTTACAGGGAAGTATCACACTGATTTTAAACTCTTTTATGTTTCAAGACTTTTTTTTTGTAGTAAGACTCTCTGACTAAAAGGATAGTGTGTGTGTGTGTGTGTGCGTGTGTGTGCATGTGTGTGTGTGCACGCACACATGTGTCCTTGCATGTGCATATGTCCTCTATATGTGATTGGGAGTGACAATGATGTAGAAGCAGGACTAAATAGAAACTATCTATCTTAGTCTGTTAAGGTTGCTATCACAGGATACCATGGATTAGGTGACTTAAAAAGCAAGCGTTTATCTCTCGCAGTTCTGGAGGATGAGAAGTCCAATATCAAGGCACCAGGAGATTCACTGTCTGGTGGGGGTTCACTTCCTAGTTCCTTGCTGTATCCTCACATAATGGAAGAAGTGAGAGAGCTCTCCAGGGTTTCCTTTACAACGATGCTAATCTCATTCATGAGGATTCCATCCTTATAACTTTATCATCTCTTAAAGACCCCACCTCTTAAAGCTGTGGGTTAAGATCACAATGTATGACTTTTGGGGGGATGCATACATTTAGTCCATAACTGTCTGTCTTTTCATCTATCCATCTATCCTTCAGTCTGTCTACTTTGATTTATTTAGATCTACCTACTACTATCGACTATCTACCTACTACTTATTCTATAAATAGTTCTATAAATAAATGAGTTTAATGCTCATGTATGTTTAAGATCCATCTTAGAATGGTTTCTCTGAGTTTCCTACAGTCAATAACCCTACAGATTTCTTATGAGATGAAAAGCACCTCTGCTAATGTGCAAATGCTGACAGTGACAGTCAGTAGATGAATAGTGACATCTGTAAGGTTGTATTATTTAAAAATTGAGTTCAGAATTTTCTGCAATCTGTTCCATCAACATGTGCCACCTCTTTCATTGTTTATTTGTTTATTTATTTATTTATTCATTCATTCATTCATTTAATGTATTTAATGCCACCTATTTTTTTTTTAAGTTTTATTTATTTATTTGTTGGAGAGAAACACAACTAGAGAGGGAACATGAGCAGGGGCAATGAGAGAGGGAGAAGCAGGCTTCCCGCCTAGCAGGGAACCTGATGCAGGGCTGGAACCTGGGATTCCAGGATCAGACCTGAGCTGAAGGCAGATGCTTAACAACTAAGCCACCCAGGTGCCCCAGTGTCACCTATTTTAAACTGAATAGAATACATTAAACTGTTTTAAGAATTAAATATGTTGCTAGTAATTTAACTTAAATAATATTATGAATATTGGGGGATTTATTTCTTAAGCATGCAAAAATATGAAGTTACGTAAAAGTGAACATAGTTGAATTATGTGTAAGAAATTTAAACCGTAAAAGAGACATATTATATGAAAGTACCATAATTTATTTAACTAGCTCTTTATTGATGAGCATTTAGGTTTTTTCTAATCTTTTTATATTGTGAATTTTACGACAACAAAAAACTCTGTATCACTCATCTCATTTACATATAAATAAAATGTATTTTTTCTTTTTTGTTAAATATTGCCAAATTGTCCTCTGTAGAGGACACTTTCGCCAAGAAAATGAATGCCGCTTTACTATATGCTCAACACTATAAATTCTCAAAATTTTCTCTTTTTGGCAACTGAATAGGTTAAAAACGGCCAGTCAGTGTAATTTGATTTTTTCTTTTATGTTTCTGTGTGAGACTGAACATTTTTCCATGGGTTTCAGAATCATTTACATTCTCGTTTGTGTGAACTCTCTGCTTATAATCCTTTCCCCATTATTCTATGGGCTTTGGTAATTTTTTCTTATTTCTTTATTGAACATATATTGAAGCCTTGCTGAAGCCAGCCATCTATTTTTTTTTTCTGTGATGGGTTTAAAATACGTTCCAATTCATCTATTTATTTTGTGTAGTGATTTTTGCCATGTGGTTATGCAGTTGAACAGTGTTTTAATGGCTTCTGAATCTTGTATTATTCTTATATAAATGTCTTTTCCAACCTGATATTATTTTTAAACATCCCAAGTTTTCTATCAATTCCTTTGTGGTTTCATTCTCAAAAGAATATTTTTAAATGTTTGATGTTTTTGATCTGGTATTATGAGTGAGGCATAGATCTAATAATATCCCAAGTGTCTGTCAAGTTTTTGCACAACTTTTCACTAAATAGTTTGTGTTTTCTTTAGTTATTTGTAATTAGTGTCCAAACTCCCATACACCAAACTCCATTACATGTTTGGGTCTATTTTTAGTCTTTCTAATCTGAATCATTGACTTTTTTATTTATTTGCCGTCATCACGTTGATTTATTGAAGCTATAGAATGGCCTTCAATATTTGGTGGCATTACACACCTTAAGTACCGATCTATTTTTTTTTCCAATTTTCCAAGTGTTTCTTGGTTGTTTTTTCATATAAAATTTATACATTATTTAGCTTATTTACTTCCCACCAAAGAAAAAATTGGTTTCAGTGCTATTTGTCTCATGATGAATTGATGGAATAACTTAGGGGGACCACTATAATATCAGATCTTCCTATTCAGACTTTCTGTATGCCTTTTCATCTGTTTTAATCATCTTTGGGTACCTCAGGAGCATTTAAAATTTATCTTTGTATGGATCTTGACATTTCTTGTTGGATTTATTTCCAAGTATTTTATCTGTTTTATTGATGTCCTGAATGGGATTTTTAAAATTTTATTGTGTCCTTTACCTGGATGTTGTTTGCATATAAAGGATGTTATTGTTTTTATGTATATATAAAAAAAAATCTGTGCCTAGAAGTTTACAGAAGTTCTTTTATTATTGGTGTAGTTTTTGGAGACCATCCTGAATTTCCAAGTATACGATCATATGTTATTGGCTTCTTCCAAATTTATACTATAGTTCTTTGCCAGTTCTCTAATTTGTTGATGGTTTCAGAAATACAACACAGAAATTTTGATTATACATGCCATTGTATGGTTCTTTGGATTCTTCATCTGATTTCTTAAGAATGATGTTCTTTGAATTTGATATAGATATGCTTTATAATGTCAGTGAAATATTTGTATTTATTATTTATTTTTAATAATTTTTTCAAAGGGCATTTCAGTATTCAGAGAAATGCCCACATGGGCATTTAAGAAATAAGAAATAAAATTTATTATTTTATTAATATGATAAATGCATTATTTATCATAATATGTTTATTAATGTTGATATATACCTATATTTCTGGAATAATAATTCCTTAGGCCAACAGTTGTTGGGTTTGATATCAAGGTATACTTGCTTCATTAAAATAATGTTGGGCATTTTCTTCTTTTTCCATGCTTTAAAACCTTGGAAATGGTATTGAAATTATTTCTTGACAGTATTTTTTTTTTTTAAAGATTTTATTTATTTATTTGACAGAGAGAAACACAACTAGAGAACAGAAGCAGGGGAAGTAAGAGAGGGAGAAGCAGGCTTCCTGCTGAGCAGGGAGCCCAATACAGGGCTAGATCCTGGGACTCCAGGATCATGATCTGAGCCAAAGGTAGATGCTTAACGACTGAGCTACCCAGGCGCCCCTATTTCTTAACAATATTAAGTCCATTGGTTACTACTGGCATTCTCTCTGAATGGTCAGGAGTCCTTCCTGACTATTCCGTGCCTCTGTGGTTAGGTATTTTGATGATTGTCCTAACTGTTGTCATTGTAAAACTGTACTGTGTGAGAACTTTGGGAAGGAGTATAGGCAAGAGCCCGAGAATTTCAGTGGATCACTTTTTTGGTGGGAATCCCCTTCATTCCTCAAAGTGACATTCAACAAAATGAGGAACTTGGAATAGATCACCTGCATTCCCTTTCCCATGCTGAAATAATAGCAATATAACAGACAGTATAATTTCTGCTGGTGACTGGGAGGAATTTCTGCAGATTTTAAGGTTTTACCTGTATAAAGTCTAGGCTAAAATGGAGTTCCTAAGGTTTCCAGCCACATTTAGGAACCTTATATATGTTTAGATGCAAACATTTTTTTCCCTATATTGCTTGAATTAATGCCTGTGGAGCAACTAGCACAGTGCTTGATACATGGTAAGTGCTCAAGAAATGTTAAACATCTTTATATTATAGGTACCATTATGATGTCATTTGGTTCATTAAATTCTTGTAAATAAAGTTGAAGAAATTATAACTCAAAGTTATTAAAAGATCTTGCTTGGAGCACACATTTGGAATGTGGCAGCATTAGATTGCCAGTTAAGGTGCTTTCACTCTGAGACCCAAGTTTTTCTCACTATTACATATTTCTAAGTTGAGGGCTATGTATATAAATGGAGAAATTTAGTAATTTACCAATCTCTAACTGAAAATTTTTAAGCATTTCCTTGGTTTATAGATGTGGGCAGTAAATCCATTAGTTATAAGCTATTCCTCTGACTTTATGACTATTAGAAATAGAAATAATTTTGTGTCACATTAAAGCTGTTGCCTATATCCTGAGATACCATTTATGCTTACTCCTATTTTGAAATTACACTAGCTATCAGACCTGCTGCTTGAACTACTATTTAAGACACTAACAAAAATACAATTAGATTTTTGCCATGGTGTGTGCTTATCTTATGCACTGAAAGTATTATTATGAGAAAGGAGTCCATGGACCTTATCAGACAGTCAGTGAGGTTAAGTGTACAAAATTTACCTCTGGTAAACTATTCTGTGATTGTATGACCCTCTTATCCTATCTGTATTTTTAACTACATTTCAGAAGGGACATATCATTGTGGGATGAATGTTCCAACATTTCATTCAAAGGAAATTTGAGACATCCCCACCTGATAGTAGCTGGCACTGAATTCAGTGAACTCTTCAGCTGGCAGAATAGCCAGAAAGATGTTAATTGCCCAGTGACAGGATAATTTTCCCCAAGAAATCCTATGTATGCCAATACAGCCCTGTGAGCTAGTCACAAGGCTCCTCCTTTGCTAGTCTTTTCAGCCTGCTGCAAATGGTGCTTTTCAAAGGGATCCTGTGACAGCATCAAGTGAAATTTAGTAAATGTCTTTGCTCTATTGGGGTAGAAGTGAAATAAATAGCCAGTGCTCTAGGGAAAAGGTACAGACAATGCTCTCTCGCTGCTCAGTGTGCTTATCAGCTCACACACAGCACTGCTGCAGAATGAATTGTGCTAAAT